>SJYC01029656.1:0-11740 GCA_006408675.1 Madoqua kirkii | reverse complement strand
TCAGACTGAGTGAATGAACTGACTGATTGAAAAAAAGAAAAAAAGAAGAACACATCATGTGAGAGTTGTGAGTTTTTTTGGGGGGGGCAAAATGAGGACTTAAACCCAAGAGACAGTGTCTGAGAAGGTCCGAGGAACTGCTCCAAAGGTGGGTGAAGGTCAGCACAGGTGTGACTTTGATGGCCCGGGGTCTCCAGCAGAGAAGGCCCCTGTGACTTCCAGTTCCCCAGGAAATAGTACTGATTCTGGGACTGATAGATCTGCACAGATCAGGTCACAGAAGGTGAGTTCAGAAGGGAGCAGAAGCCACACCACCTGTACCCTTAGCACAGGTAAGGGTGCAGGGGGGGCTGGCTGCCCAGGTTGTCTCCTGTTTTCACTGTTTACCAGTGGCGATGTGTCTACAGCAAGTCACGTGGGTTTTGTGCCTTCTCTTGTGTGGCCTGTGAAAGGTGATGGTGAGAGTAACTACCTCAAGGGTAGCTGAGGTGAGGGACCGGGGGCTGCATGTGTAAAACACGAGCTCAGGGCTGCCCACGGTGAGATTTCCGTGATTTCATCCTTTTCTCTGCATCTCCTCCTCCGGGGCAGCCTCGTCCATCTTAGTGCCCAGTGACTGGTCTGGGGATCTGGGCTCCTGGGCAGTCCTGGTCCCCTTGTATTGTGTGTCTTCCCATCTGCACAGTCTGTGGGGAGTGTGGGATCCTCTCCCTGCTCCTCTGGTCTGGGGAGCAGGGTGGAGTATAAGGCTTGAATTCCCCTCTCAGCCTTGAGCTGTTTAATTTGGACCAGGGGCTGTGGACAGGGCATCAGGGACAGAGACAAGCCTAAGCCTGGGAGACCCTGGCACAGGTCCTAGGTGAACTACAGGACCAGGGAGTCACTGTTTGTCTGTAGATTTTTCTCTGTTCTCTGCAGGAGAAAGAGCCAGAAAGGCCCAGAAAGTCTCCTGCGCTTGTTTTCCTCTTTTAAAGAAGGTGACTTTCATTTGCTCTTAGATCTTTGTGTTGTGACGGGATTAGCCTCTGAGCTCTGAAGGCTTAGCCCAGCTTCCTGAGGGCGTCTCAGCACAGTGGGGTGTGTGAGGCACCCATCTCCCACGTGGACTGGAAGGATGGTAGACGTGGGTCCGGGAGTGAACGGCTGCAGGGGCCCAAGGGTGCTGGGTGCCCAAGGGTGCTGGTCACCCGGCAGGAGAGCAGATGCAGTGCCGCAGTCCTCAGAATCTGTCCGAAGAAGGAGCAGCTCTCTCTGATGAATAGCAATTAGCAGAAGCCACGTGTGGACCAAAGAGGCGTGTGATTGCCATCCTCGGATTTCAGCTTCAGACCCTCAGTGTGAAGCGTGATGTTTCCACTGATCACTTCAGCTGCTACTAATGAAATTACAGAGGACTCTGCCAGCAAAGACATCCTAATTTCTCCCCTAGTTTAGATGGGAGGCAAAGAGGGTTGAGATCACATTCCTTTTGCCTGTGATGGTCTGGAGCAAGACATGAAAGTGACACGCAGCCTTTGAAGAGCTAAGATGACAGGCGACAGCTTCCCCAGGCTGCAGTGCTGAGGCCCGAGAAATGTGAGCGAGGCCGCAGGGCCCGGCGTCTGACCCAAATGGGCCGCTTAATGCGAAGATGCTCTGGGGGAGGGCGCTTTCTAGGATGAATGCCATTTCCCAGGACTTGGAACGCAAGCCGAGTGCGTTCCCTATGAGGTCAAGATACTCTCTACGTCCAAGTTAACCGTGTCCAGAGGCACAGAGTTCTCATTCCTCGTTTGCGGAATCAGATTCAGCCGGAATCAAAGAAAGGTCCTCTGTTCTCACGGCCCAAGTTCTGTCTCCTGACCCTGCTCGCCACTCCTTAGTCATCACTCAGACTTCTCCCTTCATGCTAAGCACAGAAATCTGTGTCCTATTTCATTACTAAAGCAAACCCATCACAGCAGGGGCGTCTCGGCCTCTTTCCAGAACAGCGCCAAGCGTCTCTGTGACTCCCCTGCTTTCCCCGCGCTGGAGCCGTGGCCGCTCTCTGCAGCCGCAGGGGCCCTGTCTCCTCCCCTCTGTTAGCTCCTGGCCCGTACCTGAGTGCTTCCTGTGTTTAAACAAAGTGCTTTTACCTTTCTCATCTCCTTGGCCCTCATTCTTTTAATCTTTTTCTTCAAATGAAAACTATCGCCTTTAATCTGCGTTATTTGCTGTTGCTCCTTTCTCTTTCTCGAGTCTCCCCGGTCTGAGTCATCCTCCCCGCACCCTCAGGGTGTTCAGTCGTCTCAGTACTTCAGGGGGACCTGGGCACGGGTCGCATGTAGTGGATGGAGCCCTCACCCCGGGATGTCCCCATTTCCTCCCTCAGGCCCGTCTCCCGACGCTCTGGACGGGATGAGCGGCAGCTGCGGTCCGTCTCCGAGTCCCTTCCGGTCTTGTGGCATCTCGTGATCCCCGTCTTGTCTCGCCTGCACGTTCCCACCCAGTCTTCTTGCTCCTGGTTCCAACCCAGGGTCCACATCTCTGCTTCTTCAAATGAAAACTATCGCCTTTAATCTGCGTTATTTGCTGTTGCTCCTTTCTCTTTCTCGAGTCTCCCCGGTCTGAGTCATCCTCCCCGCACCCTCAGGGTGTTCAGTCGTCTCAGTACTTCAGGGGGACCTGGGCACGGGTCGCATGTAGTGGATGGAGCCCTCACCCCGGGATGTCCCCATTTCCTCCCTCAGGCCCGTCTCCCGACGCTCTGGACGGGATGAGCGGCAGCTGCGGTCCGTCTCCGAGTCCCTTCCGGTCTTGTGGCATCTCGTGATCCCCGTCTTGTCTCGCCTGCACGTTCCCACCCAGTCTTCTTGCTCCTGGTTCCAACCCAGGGTCCACATCTCTGCCTTTACTCCTTTTACCCGAGTCCCTGACTCCACTTGCCTTCCCGATGTGGCACTCCCTCCAGCGAACGCCCTGACTGCTGAAAGTGAGCCTGTGCCCTGCTCCTCCTGCCATTGCTCGTGCCCGGGCCTTCGAGGGGAGACGCCCCGTCCACCCAGCGCCGAGCACCCTCGGAGCGGACTCCCTGCCAGCTGCTTGCGTGCTTGCTCACCTGGCCTCACTTCCCCGCGTTTCCCCACCCTGGACCTTCATGCATCCTCTTCCCTATGTCTGAAACGCAATTCTGTCTTACTTTTGCCTGGCTACCTTTTAATAAGTGTTCAGGTCTCAACCTAGCAAGTTACACATAGACCAGACCTTCTCCGACTTTGAAGGTACAGTTGAGAACAAGGTGGCGCAGTTGCAGCGTAAGCCCACATTCTCATCTGTAGCACTTGGACTTACAGGCATCAGATTCATGTTTATAATTGTTTGTCTGTAGCTATCTTGTTCCCATGTCGTAAGTTTTATGAGGTTGTGGTTTCTGCCTTTTGTCACCAGCTCTGTCATGGTGCCTATGGTACTGGGAATACTGTGGGTTCCGTCTCTATATGGATGGGTTTATTAGCAAATTTTCATACAGGTGTGTTTCCTTTTTTGTTTTATTTGAATATGTAGTTGTAGTATTCATAAAGGGGAAGCTCCAGCATTATTAACTGGGGGTGTTTTTTCCAGGGCAGATATGGTGATGAAATGCAGTTATTCCAGCAAATTTAAGAGCAGTTCAGATGACTGAGGAGGCTGAGTGAGGAAGGCTGAGTGACAGGGGCTGAGAGTCTGAGAAACACAGAAGGATCAAGGACTCCATAAGTAATGAGGATCAGAGAGGGTTACAGGAAACCAAAGTTACGGTTGAGAATAAGCATTGGAGCTTAGTATTTGCGTGTTTCTGGTGCAGGAATCAGAGAAGGCAATGGCGCCCCACTCTAGTACTCTTGCCTGGAGAATCTCATGGGCAGAGGAGCCTGGTAGGCTGCAGTCCACGGGGTCACAAAGAGTCGGACACAACCGAGCGACTTCATTTTCACTTTTCACTTTCCTGCATTGGAGAAGGAAACGGCAACCCACTCCAGTGTTCTTGCCTGGAGAATCCCAGGGACGGGGGAGCCTGGTGGGCTGCCGTTTATGGGGTCTCACAGAGTCGGACACGACTGAAGCGACTTAGCAGCAGCAGCAGCAGCAGCAGCAGGTGCAGGGAGGACCTGGATCTGGCAATGGGAGTAGCACAGCCGGATGGAGATGAGGGTCTTTGAACGGACATGATCTCACACGACCGCTTAGACGTTTCTGGTCTTTATAGGATTTGGAACCTAAGCAGGTTTCAGTCTCCAGTGAACCAGGAGCACTGGTTAGGATGCAGGGCGAGACAGGATGGATGTAGGCAGAAGGTGCTCCAGATGAACCAGTGAGTCTGAGGCAAGGGCGGAGCGGAAGTGGGATCCGGAGAACGCGAGCTCACTGCCTCTCCCACCTCCCTCACTGACCCTGGGGGCTGAAAGGGCTGCGAAGGTGAGAAGCTTCCATGTCCAAGAGTGCAGGGAAGGGCCAGGTTTCAGCCAAGGCAAGAAACGGAGAGAATTTTCTGCACAAATTAGAGGATAAACTGGAGTTTGTTTATAATGTAAGGATGATTCCAGGAAGTATTGCTGAGCTGTGTGCACATGTGTGTGCTGATACTGAGAAGAACCAGGAATGAGAAAGTGCAGATCCACAGGAGGATGAGAGGCTGAGGGGCTATTTAAGGGGGCTTCCCAGTATTCACAGACACAGAGGCAGGGGCTGAGGTCTGGTGAGGTGCCCGGAGCTCTGCCTCCTGAACTCTGGCCGAGGGGCTGTGTGTGTCCGGGTGATGGGGTGCCGGCAGGTGTGACCGCAGCACCGCAGGGCTTCTCCCTGGGCTAACAAAGGGCTGCAGTTCGGACACTGAGGGGAGGGCAGCGAGGACTCTGGGCGGGGGCGTGGGGACCTCGGCGAGGAGGTGCGGGCCAATGCCGTCTGCACGCGTTGGAGGTGGGCGCACTCTGCTGGGGAGCACAAAGGAATGAGTCTCGCAGGCGCTCCGGGGCCCTAGGCTGACGGAGCAGAGGAGCTGCGCACACTTTCTCTCCGACTCCCATCGCACCTGAGGCCCCCATGCTGTTCTCCCCGGGCTCCACCCTTGCTCCACCCTCCTAGTGCATCCTCCGCATGGCACGTGGGCTGCCTCCTGTGGAATCAGAGAGATAGTGAGAGTGATGAGATTTCTCACTCATTAATTAAGCTTACAGAGTGGAAGGGAAGAGAGACAGCAAGCAATTAATTATCCACACTGTGCTCTAACGAGAGCTGTGGTCTTCAAGCACTTCCGAATGGAACTCCATCTCGTCAGTTCACTAGGCTCTCAGGTTGTCTTCTCTGTAAGGTCTTCGGATGAAAGAGAATCGATTTTTTGGTCTAAACTTTGAACTTTTCCCATAACAAGCATTTGGGAGCTACGAATGTTTATTTACGAACTAAACTATGTTTTCTGTTCATCATTTTTTTAATCATCATTAGAATTAAACTACAAATGTCCAACTGGACACTTACTAATTTAACTCTAATCAAATCATGCTGGTGCAAATGAATGTTTAACAAATTATTTTGGATTTATCTAGAATATTTTGAAACATTTTGTAGAGATAACGGAAAGAAAAGGACAGCATGACCAGAGCTCTTAGACAAAGTAATTGTTTTCTGTCCTTGATGCCTAGAATATATGGTAGGCAAAGAGTATCTCTGTGAGAATATGGAAACCAGCATTTAAAACCATCTTTTTGACAATTATAGTGAAATATACACATATGTTTATGTGAGGACAAATTTATCAATTGTAATGGGTTCGCATTAAGACAAATAGATTATAAGCATATAACATTCACTGCTTCTGCTTACATTAATGTAACTTTGGATACCTATTAATAATCAAATCAACCTTCTGAATTTAATACCTAAATTTAATACTTATTATACAATTTAATACCTAAAGAAAGTTTTCTTATGTCCAGCTCTGTTATTATCTGTGTCTCTTATTCCCCTGAAAAGCTTGTTGAAAGGATGAGCTTCTTTATACACTTTTATCATTTTCCTGTAGCATATATTATACGATCAGTTGGAATAAATATTGACTGACTACATAAATGAATGCTTCCCAGTTGGTTCTAGCGGTTAAAAAAGTCCCGCCTGCCAATACAGGAGATGTAAGAGATGCGGGTTTGGTATGTTCGTCTGGAAGATTCCCTGGAGAAGGAAATGGCAGCTGACTGCAGTGTTCTTGCCTGGAGAGTCCTGTGGACAGAGGAGCCTGGCGGGCTACAGTCCATGGCTGCAAAGAGGCTGACACGACTGAAGCAACTTAGCACCCACGCATATAAATGAATAAATGAATTATTTTTTTAAAAAGTTAACTTCATTCAGGAGTATTTTAAAAAATCTATGTGAAGTTAAATTTCTTCCCTTGACCTTCTGAAGTGGAAGATGTATTTTTAAATGTCATATATCAGAAAGGATGTTGAAAAGACCATGTATTCTCGTCAAATCTAGACAAGGCTAGATGGTAATTTCTCCAAAACTGTCAGCATTAGCATTTTGCAATTTCAGGATGAAGATCCTGTATCTGTTTTGTGAAGTGTTTACAAAAGATTTCCTTTTTTTGACTGAATATAAAAAGCACTGTGCTTTTAACGTCTTTTCCTTCATGTACTTCCCTGGTGGGTCAGATGGTAAAGAGTCTGCCTGCAATGTAGGAGCCCCAGGTTCGATCCCTGATTTGGGGAGATCTCCTGGAGGAGGGAATGGCTCCAGCATTCTTGACCGGAGAATTCCATGGACAGAGAAGTCTGGAGGGCTACAGTCCATGAGGTTGCAGAGTCGCACAAGACTGAAGAGCTGGAGCACACTCAGGGGTACATTTCTCTTCAAAGCAGTGCTCTCACTTTCTTTAGACAAATACCCAGAAGTGGAATCGCTGGATCGTACGGTAGCACTAATTTTAGCTTCTTTGAGGACTCTCCACGCTGCTTTCCATTGTGGTTATGCCAGTTTACATGCCCACCCAAGTATGCAGGGCTTCTCTTTCCTCCACATCCTCACCAACTGACACTGGTTAGTGTTCCAAGGGAAGAGTTCCCTTTTGCACCTAGTTTCAGGCTGACTGGATGCCAGACCCTGAGTCAGCAGCTTGTAAAGTGGGTTGCTGCTGTTGCTGCTGTTTAGTCACTCAGTCAGTGTCTGACTCTGCGACCCCACGTACTGCAGCCCGCTAAGCGCCTCCGTCCATGGAATTCTCCAGGCAAGAATACTGGAGTGGGTAGCCATTTCCTCCTCCAGGGGATCTTCCTGACCCAAGGATCAAACCTGAGGCTCCTGCTTGGCAGGCGGATTCTTTACCCCTGAGCCACCAGGGAGGCCCCTTTAAAGCATACAGATGGATACAGTTTCGTGGGGCTGTAGTCTTTCTCCCTGATGGCCTCCAGTCCTGGGGATCTGGAGGTGTCCCCTCCAGACAGTTGCAGAGATGAAGTTTTCCATAGGTCCTGTTGGCTGTTCATGTCTTACATGTTGTTGAATTTTTGTGCAGTGATTTCCATTACTGAGAGGTGACAGGTGTGGAGGTCCCCAGGTGCAATTGTAGATTTATTTCCTTTTAGCCCTACCAGGTTTACTCTTCATGTATTTCAAAGCTCTATTATCTGTTGTGTTTCCATTCAGCAACACATTTCTTCCTGGTAACCCATTTATCATTATCCCAGAGACAAAAGTCTTTCAGTTTTTCTTTTGCTGAGAATGTCTTCATGTAGTTTCACTTGATGGAACATTCACAGAGACAGAGCCTTATCACAGAGATCAGGTTGTGTCTCTTCCTTCTAGTCTTGGTGTTTGAAACGAGGAGTCCGTTGCCCTTTGAAGTGATGTTTTCCCATCAGTCAATATGCCTTTAATCTGTACCTTGTTCAAGATGCTCTTCCTTGACTTGACTTTTCAGAGTTTTGACTGTCAATCACCTGTATCCGGGCATGGATCTATTCAGGCTTATCAGGCTGGAGTCTGATCAGTTTCCTCAATCTGCAGGTTTGTTTCTTTTGCTGAATTTGGGAACTTTACAGCCATTTTTTTCTTCAAATACGCCTTCAGTCCCACTTGCTTTTTTTCCTCTTATGAAACATCGATGATACAAATTTTGGATGTTTACATGTTGGCTAACAGAATCAGACCTATTTACCCTTCCTCGACGATTCAGAATGAACTTTTCTCTCGCATTCATGTGGTGGCCATGTCCTACTAACAAAATTCAGGGACAGTTTGAGTCTCAAGTAAAGTCACATCCGGGCTTTCTGGGGTCTCTTATCTACAGGCCTTCTTGGGTCACTTGCCTTATGTCTTCAGATTTAGTTGATTAAGGACTAAATTTTGTTTAGCAAGAAGTTGAAAATCAACTATTTTTTCCTCTTAGCAAATAGACTTGTCTGTTGGAGGCCATGCTTTCTCCAGCCAAGTGAAGTTATTATGGTTTCTTTCTCTATAGGTCCTTTGGTATTAAAAATGAGGGTTATTTAAGGCTCTTAAAAATATTTTTAATATTGCCATCTGCATCTATCACTTTACTTAGTACCAGTAATTGTCCATTTTGAAGAGATTTGCTCAGTCTTGATTAACTAAGACCCTCTCTTTAGAGATAGTAAATCTCTATCTCTATCTCTATAGAGATAGCCTGCAGATTTATCCATCTGAACACTCACAGGGTGGTTGGTTAGGCCAACCACCTGCCAATTTTTAGTTGATTTCCCAAAAGGGACACATAGTTTTGATTCACTGAAACTCTTGTCATTCAGTGTAGTGTGCATCACCCACTTTAAAAATGATTATCCATCACTGGGGATTTAGTGTGTGTCTACTGGGAAAGGGAAAACTGTTTGGTTTATTCAATTTCTGCCCTCTTGAGTAAGTATTCATTTTATGAATGTATTAAACTTAAATACTTTCTGTCTTTTGAGCTATACTTTAATGCTTCTTGCTTTATTACTGCTTATTATAAAATTCTATAATCACTCTAAATTTCATACCTTTTAAAAATTGGTTTGAAGATTATTATGCAAACAATAAAGCCCTGGAAGAACTAATGTATTCCTGTCCCCCTTAAGAATAGTTAATACTCATTCTGTAATAAGACAGGGCATTATTTTCCTCTTTGGTAAAGGCACCAGGGCATAGTCCTTGGTGCAGAAGCAAAAGAGGCTTTCTGCCAGCATTACATGTGACCTTGGAGTCCAAAACCAGACTCCAGGGAGAAAAGCACCTTCAGAATAGTCATGTGGTCACTAGATCAAAAACCTACTCCTCAATGACTACCTGTCTTTGAAAACACCAAATTCTAGGTCAGGCCACCAAGAATTGGCAGAGAGAGGTAGTACAAGAAACTGTGCAACTCATAGCTTATCAAGTTTTAATTACTCCTATCCAAGTAAGGTCTTATTTCCTAAAAGGCTCTAGTTTATTAGATTTAGCTCTTCCCAGAAAAAATAATTAATCTGAGAAGTAATTGCACTTATAGAACAATTGACTTAGGCTATCTCCAACTAAAATGAATCAAAATGAACAGTGAGCCCAGAGGTGGCAGAAAGATGGGCTGGTGATTTAGGTTTCATTGGGTCTTTGTGGAATACTGTAATACCCAGAAATCCTATAAATCACCTAAACAGTACTTATGACCAGAAAAGCCTTTAAATCTTTTCGTTTGTACTTGCACTGACTGGACAGTTCATTTCTGTGGCTGTATACAGTGGACACAGGACCATAATGCTTTTCCATTTGGGCTTGAATCAACTGTGCCAACGGCAATGAACACTGTATCTCTTCAAAACAAAAAACCACTTTCCCCTGCTCATAGGCATTCTCTATTTAAAAATTTCCTTCACTATGCTGGTTGAATTCTGGCGTTGGTTCAACTTCATCCAATTATTCGGTGAAAATCCAAAACTCTGTAAAGGCTAATCCATAAATCTAACCATCCACATTGCCAAAGCAAAGATAACGTTTGCATAATAACTCAGAGACTCAGTTATTTTAAATGTCAGTCCAGCAGATCTTATTTTTAAAATATCCAGGGGCTTTTGTGGAGTTACTGAGCTTTGTTATAGAGGCTGCCATAAAATGGGATTCATATATAATGTATAACTTACGTGATGAATGGATTAACATCGCTTAGCATTTATTGGTTCTTTCAATATAATGAAATAGTGCGGTTCTGCTAGAATATTTTTCTTTGCTGAGTCACATTGGTGCCCAGATTAGAGAGAAAGCCTGGAAGAGTGAGAGGCAAAGGGGAACTAAACCAGTACAGTGGATGGTTCACAGAGTCTGATGGAGCTAAACTTGTCATGCTGAAAACAACGAGCATGACATTTTTGCTCATTCTCTGCTTATTCTCACATTTCATCCTGTTTCCTCCATGGAGTCCTGATCTAGGTGGGAAGTATTGAAATGCAAGATAAAATTCCCAAGATAGAACCTAAAATGCACTTTAAAAATGTTGTCTTCTTTTTCTTATTGTTAACCCTACGTTTTAAAATTTTGAGAATCTAATAGACTTTATTTTTCAGAGGAGTTTTGGGTTTATAAAAAAACTGCAGAAATTGCTGAGGCCCCATGTATACCCTCCCCATCCACA
The DNA here is from genome assembly GCA_006408675.1 of Madoqua kirkii. NCBI lineage: Eukaryota > Metazoa > Chordata > Mammalia > Artiodactyla > Bovidae > Madoqua > Madoqua kirkii. The sequence goes on along the minus strand of SJYC01029656.1, from coordinate 1,152 downwards.
CAGTTTGTCCTGTGAGTAATATCTCACCTTTATGTGGTCAGAAAGATCCACTGGAGGAGGGCATGGAAACCCGCCACACTATTCTTGCCTGAAGAATCCCATGGTCAAAGGAGCCTGGGGGGCTACAGTTCACAGGGTTGCAAAGAGTTGGACATGACTGAGCCACTAACACACACACTTTGGTGTGGTATGTTTATAACTGATAACCAATATCGGCATATTATTATTGACTAAAGTCCACAATGCACATTAGGGTTCACACTTGGTGTGGAACTGCCATGGGTTTTGGCATGTATCTACCCTCACAGCATCATCTAGGATAGCTTCATCCATCTCTATAGTTTTGCCTTTTCCAGGAAGCTATGCCAAAGCCTTTGACTGTGTGGATCACAATAAACTGTGGAAAATTCTGAAAGAGATGGGAATACCAGACCACCTGACCTGCCTCTTGAGAAATCTGTATGCAGGTCAGGAAGCAACAGTTAGAACTGGACATGGAACAACAGACTGGTTCCAAATAGGAAAAAGAGTGCGTCAAGGCTGTATATTGTCACTCTGCTTATTTAACTTCTATGCAGAGTACATCATGAGAAACGCTGGACTGGAAGAAACACAAGCTGGAATCAAGATTGCCGGGAGAAATATCAATAACCTCAGATATGCAGATGACACCACCCTTATGGCAGAAAGTGAAAAGGAGCTAAATGGCCTCTTGGTGAAAGTGAAAGAGGAAAGTGAAAAGGTTGGCTTAAAGCTCAACATTCAGAAAATGAAGATCATGGCATCTGGTCCCATCACTTCATGGGAAATAGATGGGGAAACAGTGGAAACAGTGTCAGACTTTACTTTTTGGGGCTCAAAAATCACTGCAGATGGTGATTGCAGCCATGAAATTAAAAGACGCTCACTTCTTGAAAGAAAAGTTATGACCAACCTCAATAGTATATTCAAAAGCAGAGACAATACCTTGCCGACTAAGGTCCGTGTAGTCAAGGCTATGGTTTTTCCTGTGGTCATGTATGGATGTGAGAGTTGGACTGTGAAGAAAGCTGAGCGCCAAAGAATTGATGCTTTTGAACTGTGGTGTTGGAGAAGACTCTTGAGAGTCCCTTGGACTGCAAGGAGATCCAACCAGTCCATTCTGAAGGAGAT
>SJYC01029654.1:0-77105 GCA_006408675.1 Madoqua kirkii | reverse complement strand
TTAACATTCAGATAAGATATATCAGTGTTGAAAAATCATGTTAAAAGAGAAAAGTTTAAGATTTTATGACAATTTATGGTACTATAAGATGTTTTTAAAAAGAAATTTGATGAGGGAATGTACACATAAAATACTAGGAGTAGAGAAATAAGATATAAAACACTATATATACTTTAGATGCCACCTCCAAATACCCCTGTTGTGTGTAAGGATTGTCATGCCCCTAGGAAGAGAGAGATTTCCTCCAGCTACAGTCAAGTTATATCTTAATTTTCATCATGTTTCTTAATAAATGTGTAATATCAGGTAGAGGGGAGGGAATAAAGAAGAGGAAATACAAACACAGGGGCACACACACAGCATATGAATAGCAAACTGTCGGACACAATCTGTCTTCTCTTAGAGTTTACTATGGTGCTTAAGTGGAGTTTACTACGGTGCTTAATTTTAATTTCAGAAAATGAAATGACAGATTAAAAAGAGCAACAGCAACAAAAGATGACTTTACGCTTTAATGATTATTCTCTAACTTCACTGGACCTCATGATAACCTTAAGAGCTTGAACAAATGTAAATTTTGAGTCTATGGAATAAAAATTTCAATCAGTTAGTATGGTTGTTGCCAGAGAATGTTCATTTTTTACGCTCCTCAACTTAAAGTTTAAGAAATGCTACTGTATTCCTTTATGGAGAGCCGGCAATTCCAGGGAGTCTTCAGTTCATTTCAGTTCAGTCAAGAATACTGCTGTGGGTTGCCTTTTCCTATTCTAGGATCTTCCCCAGGAGTTGAACCTGTGGCTCCTGCATTGGCAGGCATATTCTTTACAAATGTGCCACCTGGGAAGCCCACAGAGGACTTTTCAGTTCAGTTCAGTTCAGTCCCTCAGTCGTGTCAGACTCTCTGACTCCATGAACCACAGCATGCCAGGCCTCCCTCTCCATCAGCAACTCCAGGAGTCTATCCAAGCCCATGTCCATCAAGTCAGTGATGCCATCCAACCATCTCATCCTCTGTCTTCCCCTTCTCTTCCTGCCCTCAATCTTTCCCAGCATCAGGGTCTTTTTTTTTTTTTTTTTCTTTTCAAATGAGTCAGCTCTTTGCATCAGATGGCCAAAATATTGGAGTTTCAGCTTCAACATCAGTCCTTCCAATGAACACTCAGGACTGACCACCTTTAGGATGGACTGGTGGGATCTCCTTGCAGTCTAAGGGACTCTCAAAAGTCTAATCCAACATCACAGTTTGAAAGCATCAACTCTTTGGTGCTCAGCTTTCCTTATAGTCCAATTGTAATATCCATACATGACTGCTGGAAATACCATAGCCTTGATTAGATAGACCTTTGTTGGCAAAGGGATGTCTCTTCTTTTTAATATGCTGTCTAAGCTGGTCATAACTTTCCTTCCAAGGATTAAGTGTCTTTTAATTTCATGGCTGCAGTCAATATCTGCAGTGATTTTGGAGCCTCCCCAAAATAAAGTTTTCCACTGTTTCCCCTTCTATTTGCCATGAGGTGATGGGTCCTATGTCTCCATTTATGAAGCAATAATGGAAAGTCTGTATGGTGTTTTAAAAATGTATTTGCTGTAGTCAAAAACTTTAAACTTTTACTACAATAGGTCCTTGATAGAATGATAGTAAGGACTTTTTCCAATACCAAGATGATATGAGCAATATTTTATTGGTTGATACAATTATTATAAGTTATTATTTTCATTTCAACCAGTTACTTTTTACCTTGTTGAAAATTGCAAGATTAATGTGTATGAAAGTTGCTCAGTCATGTCCAACTCTTTGCAGTTCCATGGATTGTATCCCACCAGGCTTCTTTCTACTGGAAACACTCCAGGTAATAATTCTGGAGTGGGTTGCTGTTTCTCTCTCCAGAGGATCTTTCGACCCAGGGATCGAACCCAGGTCTCCTGCATAGCAGGCAGATTCTTTACCATCTGAGCTATCAAGGTTAATGAGTAACTTAAAAATAAATTTTTATTTAAAACATAAATACATAAAAACATTAATATTTCCATTCTCTCAAGGAATCTACTACTGAAAATTGTCTGACATTTTGTTTTTATTAAGTGTAGTTTAATTTAAAAGTCAAAGAAGCAATGGCACCCCACTCCAGTACTCTTGCCTGGCAAATCCCATGGATGGAGGAGCCTGGTAGGCTGCCATCCATGGGGTTGCAAAGAGTTGTATACTTTCATAATTTTGAGTTCCATATTCTGTCACTATAACACTTATAAATAACATTTAAAAAAAATTGCACCTGGAAAGACCTACTTGGAGGAGACTGCTATGGGAAACAGCAATTAGTGCCCCACAGCCCTGATCAAATTCCACAGAGCTGAAACAGTACAGATCTTTTTCTGTGTAGGAGACATAGTTCCTTGTTTAGCCCATTTAGTATTGCCTGCTTCCTTTGGGGGAAGAAATCTCTTCACCAACTTTCTCCAGAGACCCTGATTCTGCTTTGGAGATGACTTATAGCTCAGTCACCTCCACAGCAGAAACAGAAGCAGGCAGTGTGTACATCTGTCTTGGTGGCTACAAAGCTTTTACATCCTCTATCCTGTTGTGCTATTATCTTTTCTAAAAACTACTGTAATTATTTTTGGACATGTCTACATGTATCAATATTTGTGTCTTCCCAAAATTCTTATATTGATATCCTAACCCTCAATAGTTGGACAAGACTGAGCGACTGAACTGAACCCTCAAGATAATGCTATAGGAAGTGAAGTCTTTGGGATTTGAGTAGGGTGTGAATGGGAAACCCTCACGAATAGGAGGGTTTGAATAGTACCCTTTTAGGTAAGTTCTGAAAGATCTTCCTCCCTTCTACTCTGTGAAGTTATGACTAGAAGGTGCTTTCTAAAAACCAGGAATTCAGTTCTCACCAGAATCTGACCATACTGGTAACCTGATACTGGACTGCCAGCCTCCAGAATTATACAAATAAGTCTGTTATTTACAAACCACATAACCTATGGTATTCTTGTGAGTCAACTTAGCCCATGAGTCTACTTTACTCAATGACAAGACTTCACAGATATTCACCTGGACTTTCTGTTATAAAGTTTGTGCAGAAATGTTATTCAAGCTATTTAATGACTGTAATGTCACAGGCAGTGCCTATTAGGATGGAGGCCAGCAATCAGCAACTTACTTAGGAGGTTTGAGTTATTTCTATTTTCTTAATATATGCATTTATTCCTATAAACTTTTGCTAAGAACTACTTTTGCAGTGTCTCTTAAGTTTTGGTGTGTGGTGTGTCCATTTTCATTTCTTTCTCAGTATTATCTGAGTTCCCTTTTTGATTTCTTCTTTGACCCACTGGTTTTTCAGCAATGTGTTTTTTAGTTTCAATATGTGTTGTTTAGTTTCAACATATCTGTAAATTTTCCAACTTTTCCTTATAATATTGATTTCTAGTTTCATACCACTGTGATCAGAGAAGACATGTGGTTTGATTTTAATATTTATAAACTTTCTATGAATTTTTTGCCCAATCTCAGTATCTATCAAAGAGACTGTTCCATATGCACTTGAGAATAATATGTATTGTGCTGCTGTTGGATGAATATACATATATGTGTGATGTGTATATGGTGTATATATGACCCACTTAAAGTACAGTTCAAGTCCAACACTTACTTGTTGATTTTCTGTATGGATGATCTATTGATTTTTGAAAGGGAGGTATTCAAATCCCCTACTATTCATGTATTGTTGCCTATCCTTTCAGTTCTATTCATATTTACTTACTATTAACAGGTGTTCTAATGTTGGGTGTATATATATTCACAATTGTTATATTTTTGATGAGTTGAACTGCACTGAATAAGTTTTTCTGTCTGCATGGTTTATTTCTCTGTTTTCATTAAAGTTGAAGTGTGTCTTTTATAGACATCATATCATTCAGTTTTCTCTGTCACCTTCTCTGATCTTTACAAGTTGTCTTCGGGTGGGAGATATTAATACTTGCCATTGGTCCAATTTATATCTGGGTCTTTCTCCTACCTTGTTTGGATACACCTATTCCATACTCTTGCTCTCTCTTGTGACAGAATTCTTAAGCTTTTATATTTTCTCTAGATCTTAATACTTACCAGACCAGCTGCTGAAAACCTATCTTTTGTTTTCTTAAAGGCAGCCTTCAGTTCATTGGTGTTTCTCCTTTGACCACAGATTCTGGACTTTTTTCTGTGTGTACTCCCTTTTTACCAAAACTCGTTCTCTCTGCACCCCACAGAAGCACAAACAAGGAGCCGGCCTCAGAGTGGGAGGTGGTTTGGGTTGGCAGTTAGCACATCACTGTTGCCATGAGGGCCTGGTAAGGGTCATCATTGTGTGAGGATTTTCCAGTGACTCGTGGATGGGTTTCCTGTTAGAGATCAGAACACAAGAGGGACCACATCCATTTAACAAACAATAGTATTCTTATATTCTTCTCTCAGGAACCCCTTCCTCCTCCTAGTCCTGGGGATTCCACCCCCATAATTGGTGCTATGGGAGAGAAATGAGTTTTTATAGCAGTGTCCTTCAAACTAGGGAAGTCAGGAGCTCACTTAATGCTCTCCCATCTCCCAGGGGAAAAGTCACCATTGACTAGTTCAACTGCACACTGCGCCTCCTGGGGGACAGGTGATGATGACAAAGTTCTTCCTACCCTCTCCAGTGTGTCCAAACTTGTATGTATCTTTTTTTATTGCAGTGAAGTGCTGGAAGGTGTCCTTAGTAACTTGGACTTCTACAAAGTTTCCTTTACCTGCAAGTATCTGACCAAGTTAGTACTCTCTGGTTGTCCATGACTGTGGCCAAAAAGATTGAGCAGGTTCACAGATTCCTACTGGTTTTGCTGCTTTTCTGAGTTCTGCCCACCTGGTGCACAGGTAGGTGATACTCTTCCCAGGTTCTTACTTCTCCCAAGTCCCTTGGCATATGGTGTTGGATTCAATATTTCCACAGAGATAACTTTGTTCATAGATGGATGCTGAATTTTAGTTCTTAAATGGTGAGGCAGATAGGAGGGACTCTCACAATGCCTTGATGCTGACATCATTCGTTGTAGGACACTTTGGTTAACCATTTATACTTTGAGAGAGATCTCAGTTGTTTCCAGTTTTTGACTATTATGACAAAAGCTTTTATAAAAATTTATGTTCAAGTTTTTATGTGATACATATTTTTATTTCTTTACGAATAATGTCTAAAAGTGCAATTATTGGATTGTATGGTAGTTGCATGCTGAGTTCATCATTGTGTGAGGATTTTCCAGTGACTCGTGGATGGGTTTCCTGTTAGAGATCAGAACACAAGAGGGACCACATCCATTTAACAAACAATAGTATTCTTATATTCTTCTCTCAGGAACCCCTTCCTCCTCCTAGTCCTGGGGATTCCACCCCCATAATTGGTGCTATGGGAGAGAAATGAGTTTTTATAGCAGTGTCCTTCAAACTAGGGAAGTCAGGAGCTCACTTAATGCTCTCCCATCTCCCAGGGGAAAAGTCACCATTGACTAGTTCAACTGCACACTGCGCCTCCTGGGGGACAGGTGATGATGACAAAGTTCTTCCTACCCTCTCCAGTGTGTCCAAACTTGTATGTATCTTTTTTTATTGCAGTGAAGTGCTGGAAGGTGTCCTTAGTAACTTGGACTTCTACAAAGTTTCCTTTACCTGCAAGTATCTGACCAAGTTAGTACTCTCTGGTTGTCCATGACTGTGGCCAAAAAGATTGAGCAGGTTCACAGATTCCTACTGGTTTTGCTGCTTTTCTGAGTTCTGCCCACCTGGTGCACAGGTAGGTGATACTCTTCCCAGGTTCTTACTTCTCCCAAGTCCCTTGGCATATGGTGTTGGATTCAATATTTCCACAGAGATAACTTTGTTCATAGATGGATGCTGAATTTTAGTTCTTAAATGGTGAGGCAGATAGGAGGGACTCTCACAATGCCTTGATGCTGACATCATTCGTTGTAGGACACTTTGGTTAACCATTTATACTTTGAGAGAGATCTCAGTTGTTTCCAGTTTTTGACTATTATGACAAAAGCTTTTATAAAAATTTATGTTCAAGTTTTTATGTTGATACATATTTTTATTTCTTTACGAATAATGTCTAAAAGTGCAATTATTGGATTGTATGGTAGTTGCATGCTGAGTTATTTAAGAAACTAAACTGTTTTCTAGAAGTTCCTTGTTTCATATTCCTATCAGCAATGTTTGAGTTGCTGTCTGTTCTTACCAACATTTGGAATTGTTACTAGTTTTTTTTTTTTTTAATTTAAATTTATTTATTTTAATTGCAGGCTAATTACTTTACAATACTGTATTGGTTTTGCCAGTTTTCTTTTTAGAAGCCCTAAAGATAGATGTGATATCCATTGTGGTTTTAATTTGTATTTTCCCAAAGTCTAACGAAGTTGAACATGTTTTCATGTACTCATTTGCCATCTGTATATCATCTGTGGGGAAATGTCCCTTCTTATCCTTTGCTTATTTTCTAATTGGATCATTTTTACCTCTAGAGTTTTGACAACACTTTACACAATCTAACAAAGGATAGATACTACCTTTATTATATGTGGAGCTGGTATATATTTTCTACTAGTGTAGGTTGCATATATTTTCATTCTCTTAACTATACTTTCACAGACCAAATGCATTTAAGTTGGAAGTACGTTTGTCAGTACTCATATAAATTATAAAATTTGGGGGCTCCAAAATCATTGCAGATGTTACTGCAACCAAGAAATTAAAAGACAGTTCCTCCCTGGAAGAAAAGCATGACCAATCTACACAACATATTAAAAAGCAGAGACATTACTTTACCAACAAAAGTCTGTCTAGTGAAAGCTATGCTTTTTCCAATAGTCATATGGATGTGAGAGTTCAAACATAAAGAAAACTGAGTGCCAAAGGATTGATGCTTTTGAACTGTGGTCTTGGAGAAGAATCTTGAGAATCCCTTGGACTTCAAGGAGATCCAACCAGTCTATCCGATGCCAGGAGCCAGTGTGAGGAATTCCACCCGTGACAAGGTCATGCGGCAGAAATCTGATGGGCAAGGTCAAGTCAGATCTCAGGTTTTCCCCGCTGTATTTCCTGAGCATGTACCCCCCAAATAAGAACATGCCAGCCTTATTGTATTGTACTTTTCCACTCTTCTGACACACTCTGGAAAAGGTCAACTCAGGACTTTAGTCTTCTGCATTTGAAAGGGTGTTTCAACCCAAAATCTCCTCTGATGGCTTTCCAGCCTGTCTGCAGGACTGGTACAGCTGCACATGTGATTGTTTGAGGCCTCCTGACCACCAGAGGCACAGGAAGCTTAAAACATCCTAGGAATGTAGGGGCTTCTGAGAAGTCAAAATTATTAGAATAGGACTGATTAAAGGTTTCATTTGTTGAGCCAATATTTGCTGTGAAATTTTCATATCCTTTATTTTTAGATATAGTTGGTATATATAAAAACAAGTAGTGGATCTGGTATTAACAACATTAGATCTTTGAGTTGAGTGCCTTCTTTGGTATAACCAGTGCACCTTTGTTGTATAGGAATGTAACTTTATTTAGTACTTTAAGGGTGATGCAGCATAAAGAAAAAACACTTCTGAGGAAAATGAGTTTTCTGGCTGATAGACAATTATCCAGGAAGAGAGCCATAAAAATGGTAACAGGCCTCTTGGCCAGAAGATAATGTAAATCACCTGAGACCTTTTGTATACGGGAGGGTATGCAAAAAAGAAAGCCTTGTCTCAATGAGGGTCAGGACTGCTGCCCCTGCATAACCCTGCATATTCCATTATTTCTTTATGTACAACTTGGGGTATATAAGCTGATTTTGAAAAATAAAGTGTGTGGAGTCTTGCACTGATGCTGGGCTTCCCCATGTCCTTCTTTTCTCCCCCTTTTCAGCTGAATTCCCATTTGGGGAATGGAGGCTTGCCATGTCTACTTACTTGTCCTGCCTTCTAAGATCCGTAAGAGAGAGAGCCCAAGGCGGGGCACTCTCGATATTCAAATGGGCGCCGGTGGCCCAGCGTAGATGGTGCAAGATCCTTGTCTGGAACTTCGTTGGTTTTCCACGTAAACCAAGTTATTCAACCTCTTTTCTCTACTTAATTTTCCTGCTACACTAATTCTTCCTAAACTTATATCTCTAAATAAGTAAATTTTTCCTCGCCAATGCCATCCCCACTTTGAATCACCTTGGATCCACCAGGGCTAGACCCTGGCACCATCTTAAAAGAAATCAGTCCTGAACGTTCATTGGAAGGACTTATGCTGAAGCTGAAACTCCAATACTTTCACTACCTGATGTGAAGAACTGATTCACTGGAAAAGACCCTGATGTTGGGTAAGATTGAAGGCAGGAGGAGAAGGGGATGAAAGAGGATAAGATGGTTGGGTGGCATCACTGACTCTGTGACCATGAGTTTGAGAAGGGAAGCCTGGCATGCTTCAGTTCGTAGAGTCATAAAGAGTCAGACACACCTGAGCAACTGAATTGAACTGAATTATACTTCTTGTGTCAAGTTTAATGTGAGGATTAAAAATATCTATGCCTTCCTTAGATCTCACTGTCACTTCTATATGCTTTTTCTAAAATGAGGTGAGGGGGCGGTCCTAAGATGGCAGAGGAATAGGATGGGGAGACCACTTTTTCCCCCACAAATTCATCAAAAGAACATTTCAACACTGAGTAAATTCCACAAAACAACTTCTGAATGCCGGCAGAGGACATTGGGCACCCAGAAAAGCAGCTCATTGTCTTTGAAAACAGGTAGGAAAAAATGTAAAAGACAAAAAAAGAGACAAAAGAGGTAAGGAGGGAGGTCTGTCCCTGGAATGGAGTCTTAAAAAGAGAGGTTTCCAAACACCAGAAAACACTCTCACTGCTGAGTCTGTGGCGAGCCTTGGAAGCACAGAGGGCAACATAACAGGGAGGAAATAAATAAATAATTTAAACCCACAGATTACAAGCCCAACAGTAACTCCCCCAGCGGAGAAGCAGCACAGACGCCTGCATCCACCACTAGCAGTGGTGGGTGGGCAGAAGGTGTGGGCTCAATTGCCTTTTAGGGATCAGGCCTGAATGCCCTGAATGTACCCAGAGTAAACTAACTTGGGCTAGCAAACCAGACTGTGGGACAGCTACCACGCAAAAAGCTCTAACATAAGACTGCCAGGACTGCACACAGAACAAATTACAGAACAGAATTAGCCAGCTGCAGACCATCCCCCTCCAATGAGAGGCAGCCAGAGCTGGAAGGGCCGCAAGGGGGCAATTGCAGCCCCAGAGAGACATTAACTACCAAACCGCAAACAGGCTTCTTTGCTAACTAACACTTCTTGGGGTTCTGGACAGTCATCATCTGCCTGAGAAGGTGTACCAGTTGTACACCCAGAAAACTGAGCAGCAGGGAGGGGAGAGGTGATAAGCCACAACGACTGTGCTTGCCAAACACCTGAGCTACTCGGACCTGGGAAGGGCACAAAATGCAGGCCCAACTGAGTCTGTGCCTCTGAGGACTACCTGAGTGCCTGAGCCTGAGCGGCTTAGACCTGGGAGGTGCATGCAGCCCAGGGCTGGCCTCAGATGGTTCCCGGCAGAGCAACCGAGAGCTGTGTGCACCGTGAGTGGGGACAGGCCCAGCATGGTTGAGACACTGTGAGCACCATCAGTGTTATTTGTTTGCAGCATCCCTCCATACCCACAGCGTGACTAAGCAAGTGAGTCTAAAAAAAAGTGTCCACCACTGCCACCCTTGTGTCAGGGTGGAAATCAAACACTGAAGAGACCAGAAAACAGAAGAAGCTAAAACAGAAGGAACCATTTTGGAAGTGACAGGTGCAATAGATTAAAACCCTGTCATTAGTACTGACTACATAGGAAGGGGTCTACAGTTCTTGAGAAATATAAGCCAGACCAAGGAACTATCCAAAAATGAACTCACCCCACACTGCCCACAACAACACCAGAGAAAATCCTAGATATATCTTTACTATTTTTACATTCTTCTTTTTGTTTGTTTGTTTTTTTCTTTTTTTTTTTTTAGCATTTTTAAAATTAAGTCCTCTATTTCTCCTTTAATTTTCATTTTTGTAACCTACTATTCCTTAAAAAAAAAAGACCTTATTTTTAAAGCAAAATTCATGGATTTTTTTTTTTTATGATTCTTGTGACCTTGTTTTTTCTTCTTCTTCTTCTTCTTTTCTTTAATATTGTATTTTTGAAAATCCAACCTCTACTCTAGATTTTTAATCTTTGCTTTTTGGTATTTGTTATCAATTTTGTACCAACCTTCAGTACCCATTTTTACTTGAGAACAAGATTACTGGCTTGACTGCTCTCTCCTCCTTTGGATTCTCCTTTCCCTCCACAAGGTCACCTCTGTCTCCTCCCTCCCCCTTCTCTTCTCTACCCAACTCTGTGAATGTCTGTGTGTTCCAGACGGTGGAGAACACTTAGGGAACTGATGACTGGCTGGATCTGTCTCTCTTCTTTTCATCCCCCTCTTTTATCCTCCTGGTCACCTATGTCTCTTTCCGCCCTCTTCTTTTCTCTGTATAACTCCATGAACATCTTTGAGCAGTCCAGACTGTGGAGTGCACATAAGGAAGTGATTACTGGTTAGCTTGCTCTCTGCTTTTTTGATTCCACCTCATCTCATTCGGGTCACCTTTAACTCACCCCTCCCTCTTCTCTTCTCCATATAACTCTGTGAACCTCTCCAGAGTCCCTCAATGTGAAGAAACCTTTCATCTTTAACTTAAATGTTTTATCAATGGTGCAGTATAGAAGGAGAAATCTTGAGACTACTGTAAAAATAAAACTGAAAACCAGAAGCAGGAGGCTTAAGTCCAAACCCTGAGAACATCAGAGAACTCTTGACTCCAGGGAACATGAATCAATAGGAGCTCATCAAATGCCTCTATATATACACTGAAATCAAGCACCATCCAAAGGCCAACAAGTTCCAGAGCAATACATACCATGCAAATTCTCCAGCAACACAGGAACACAGCCCTGAGCTCCAATATACAGGCAGCTCAAAGTTACTCCAAAACCATTGACTTCTAATAACTCATTAGATGGACACTCCAGTGGACACTTCATTGCACTCCAGAGAGAGGAAATTAAGCTCCATCCACAAGAACACTGACACAAGCTTCCCTAACCAAGAAACCTTGACAAGCCACCCATAAAACCCCAGCCACTCTTTATTGTTCTTGACAATAAAGAGAACTCCACAAACTGTCAGAATACAGAAAGGCCACCCCAAATGCAGCAATATCAACAAGATGAAGAGACAGAGGAATACCCAGCAGGTAAAGGAACAGGATAAATGCCCACCAAACCAAACCAAAGAGGAAGAGATAGGGAATCTACCTGATAAAGAATTCCAAATAATGATAGTGAAAATGATCCAAAATCTTGAAATCAAAATGGAATCAAATAGCCTGGAGACAAGGATTGAGAAGATGCCAGAAAGGTTTAACAAGGACCTGGAAGAAAAAAAAAAAAAGAGTCAATATATAATGAATAATGCAATAAATGAGATCAGAAACACTCTGAACGCAACATTCACCCACCAGAACATGGGCTCCCAAAGGCCCGGCTGCATTCCTTTCTTGCGTTTCCCCCCACCCCGCAACCCGACGAAGCCCCACAGGGCTGCCTGCTCGGCCGTGCCCTGCTACTCCAACACAAGCCCCCTGCTATTCCAATGCACGCCGTGCAAAGAGCAGTGTCTCGGGGCTGCCTGCCGTCTGGCTCGTCCCCACTCCACTCCAGGGGCTCCAGCTGCCTTCTCTGCTCATGGCCCGCAACGAGTGGGCCCCACCAGCATGCACTGACGCCGCTGCCAGGCAGCCTGGCATCGCCCCCGGGCCCCTGGCTGCAGACACGCGACACCTGGAGCCTTCGCTCTCCCTCCCGAGCGCTTTCGCTGCAGGGTCCCCAGAGCCTGGGCCCAGGCCGCAAGCGCGCCCTACCTGAGCTCCGTGACGGGGGCGAACAGCATGCTGAGGAGCGCGGGGAGGCCGGGGAGGGGCGGCATCAGGGAGGTCTCCCGCAGCAGCACGGCGGACCCTGCGGGCGGGCGGAGCGGGCGGTCACCCGGGCGCCAGGGCTCCGCGCCCAGCCTCCCCGCGTCCCAGCCTCCCGCCCGCGCCCCGGCCTCCCGCCCGCGTGCACTCGTCCCACAGACGCCAGGCAGGGCGGAGCTCCCCAGCGCGGGACCCCCAGGCCCCCAAGGGAAGCCCGCCGCCTAAGGCCCTGGCTCTGACCCTGCCCTGTTAGGTCACTCATCCTTTCCTTCCTCCTCAGGCCAAGACCTGGGATTCACCCTCCCGTCCAGCCAAGATAACGGAAAGCATGGGCGGCCAAGGAGCCCACCCCTGGCGCCCCTGCGCAGGGAACGGGAAGGCTGGGACACTCCAGCTCACAAAATCACACCCGCCAACACACGCAGAAGAGAGTCCAGGAGCTGGGCCGCAGGCGTGAGGTTGCTCCCGACCTCAGGACTGACGTCCGGCCCTGGAGTCTGGCGGGGCACAGGGCAGGCGGCGCGGCCCCTCACTCACCGGTGGTGTTCACGGAGAGGGACGCGGCGACCAGCAGCCGCTGGTGCGCATCCTCGGGGCTGTCGCTGATGATGACCGAGTTGATGCTTTCCTTCTCAATCCAGACGCACCTGAAAGGAGAGCTGCCGGGAGAGGTGGCCCCTCCACGAGGTGGCACCACGTGGGAGGCCGTGGCCCATCTCCACCGAGTCTCCTCACCCTGCTGTCCCGGCCCGCCCAGACCCACATGCTGCCCTGGCACAAACCTCCACCTCCAGCCAGACCGCTGCCCACCTGCAGCGGCTGCTGCCTGCGTCCCAGCAGGCTGTCCCTGGACACCCGCCTGGGGGAAGCCTGGCCTGGCCCCCTGCCCCCTGCTCACAGTGGCCCAGCAGGAACCCCTCCATGCCTGCTATTCCTGAACCTTTGACTCTCATCGCAGGCCAGGCTGTCGAGTCCACATCGAAAGCTCTCATGAGCTTTCTGCTCCTCCTGCGGTGGACACAGTCCACGGTGACTGCGTGGAGTGCAGAGGGAACGGCCTCCGGAGTCTCTCCTCTGTGTGGGCTCTGCCCCCTCTCAAGTGCTCACCGTGCACCTGGAGACCCTGGGACTCTTGCTGCAAACCGGGGGCTGAGCTCTGCGTTTCTAGCAGGCCCTTGGGGACACGTCTGCTGCTGGTTCTGGAGGGGACTCTGGCCAACCAGGGTTTCCCCTGCAGCATAAGCGACCATTTAAGACGCACAGAATGAGGCTTCTCATGCTTCTCAGGAGGAACCAACGCGAGAGGCTTGGGGCCCCGCACCTCCCAGCAGCCCCCCCTCTCACTTCCCGTCCTCAGGGCACACCCGCTCCAGAGCTGGCCTGCGCCCTCTGCTGCCGGGCCCTCCCGCAGGCTTCGCCCTGCCAGCACACCGCTCCCCGTCTTCACTCCTCCGCCCACTCCGGGTCTCGGACTTCTGAAACCAGACGGCCTTCCGAGTGTGGTCAGGGTGCTCTGAGACACCTCCATGATGTTCCATGAGCCCATCAAGAGCCCCATCAACACACCGTGAAGTCAGAGGTTTCCTCTGTCCTGCTGCTGTGCCCACTGGCCCCATAACGTGGGAGGCACACCAGCTGTGCGGTGGCCACTATAAATTCCTCCCAGGACACAGCAGGCACGACAGACCTGCTAGACGAATGACGACGATGCTGAGAACAGAGATGACGAGGGCCCTGACAAAGCCCAGGTCTCAGCACAACAGCTTTCACCTAAGAGAGTGTGGGACCCTCAGGTCTGCAGCAAGCGCAGGCCAGAGGACTTAGCAAAGGAAGCATATTCGGAGAGGTCAGACATAGAAAAGCTTAGTTTCTGATAAGCCCTGTGAACAGAGGAGCAGAGACAGATGCTCACGGGAATCTTAATCATACCTGAACTTGGACACTCTGGTCAGACTGTGACACTTCAGCTCGTAAGGGTTAAAAGGCCCGTGAAGCACTGCCTGTACACACGAGACAGACAGAACGTCACCGATGAGTAAAACGCCACTTCACTTTCATCTTAAAAACCCAAACGGCAGCTCACAGTTTACAGCAAAGAAAAAAAGCTACATCTTAGTCATAAGATCTTAAAGATTTAATGGAGGAAAAACGCCTTAAAAGTAAGGTATTCTCCTGGGATGCACCTGTTTCCATCAATGGTTTGCTAACCTTCATATTTTGCATATAAAATACATCTACACACACACACACATGTAAGACAGCCTTTGGTCAAGAAAAGGAAACACAGAAGTCAGAGGCTTCTGTGAAGGACTCTCTTCGTTGCAGCAGCAGGCCTAAGACCACAGAGCCAAAGGCCAGGACGACAAAAACAGAGTCCCTGACTGGGCTGAGGGGACACGTTCCAGCCAACCCTCCCCGCCAGACGCCTCGTGGGACGAAGCTAGGCCCTGACGCTGGCTCTCCGAAGCCCACAGCCGTGCTCCCCTCCATCTGACCAGCAAGCACTGGTCACTGTGACTGGAAACGCAGTCTGCCACCCACCTGCCTGGCTCTGCTGCAGAGGCCCCGGCTCTCCCACCCCCTCAGCCCCCCTCTATCCCGCCCCCTCAGCTCCCTTCTATCCTGCCTCCTCAGCTCCCGCCTATCCTTCCTCCTCAGAACTGTCTGAGAGGCTGCCTCCCAGGCCTGAGTCCTCAGAAAGTCCGCCAAATAAACATAATCCTCAGCTTTTAGGTTGTGTAATTTTTTTCACGTGGCGTCGCCTCTGGAAAGGTTGGCTTGAAAAAGAACCACTCAAAAAAAAAAAGAACTCGTTGAAAGCCAGTCTCTACACTAAACTCTAGGTTTTTCTCATATTAATACAGGCTCCACAGTGAGAAAAGTAACAGCACTAAAAACCAAGAACAAAAACCACCGTGACTTCCAGCTACAACTCAGCTTACAGCTGCAGAGTGATGCAAAGTTCTTCACTGTACTTTAGAATAACTCCTGTCAATTACCTTGCAGTTTGGGTTGCCCAGCTTATTGGAAGAAAAGCTCTCTAACAAAATCCGGATCAGGTGCTTTTCGTCGTCTTTCACCGGAGATGCCGTGGACATGTCTGTGAGGCCTTCTACTGATTTGGAAAAGAGACCCTTGAGAACTTCGTGGCTTTGCTAAACAAAATAAGGAAAATTCATTTTGCTGAAAGGAAAACCAGTATTAAACACATTTTATTCTAAATTATTCAAAGCAGTTCATAGGCACGACCCTATCATTAGGTTAGATAATTAAGATGTCATTAAGACATCTTGATGGCATTAGATCATTAAGCTGTCAAAAGGTAATTTATTGATTCGAACAAAAGAAGACAGAGCTCACTAACGGCTCCGCTCGTCAGCCTTCACTGGCTGTCGGCCCAGGCGACAGCTGCTCGGTCGTGTCCGACCCTTTGCGACCCTGGACACACACAGTCCACGGGCTCCCAAGCCAGAACACTGGGGGGGCGGCCTCTCCCTTCTCCAGCCAGAACACTGGGGTGGGCGGCCTTCCCCTTCTCCAGGCCAGAACACTGGGGTGGGCGGCCTCTCCCTTCTCCAGCCAGAACACTGGGGTGGGCGGCCTCTCCCTTCTCCAGCCAGAACACTGGGGTGGGCGGCCTTCCCCTTCTCCAGGCCAGAACACTGGGGTGGGCGGCCTCTCCCTTCTCCAGCCAGAACACTGGGGTGGGCGGCCTCTCCCTTCTCCAGCCAGAACACTGGGGCGGGCGGCCTCTCCCTTCTCCAGCCAGAACACTGGGGTGGGCGGCCTCCCCTTCTCCAGCCAGAACACTGGGGTGGGCGGCCTTCCCCTTCTCCAGGCCAGAACACTGGGGTGGGTGGCCTCTCCCTTCTCCAGGCCAGAACACTGGGGTGGGCAGCCTCTCCCTTCTCCAGGGGATCTTCCCAACCCAGGGATCGAACCCAGGACACCAGCATTGCAGGAGGATTCTTCACCAGCTGAGTCACAAGGGAAGCTTTCAGCCATCAGAGAATCGAAGAGTGACTCAGCGTTTTTGTACACAAAATGTCAGCTTCCGCCTGGGACTGTGCCAGGACCCCCGGTGCGTTTTCTCAGATGGAAGCACAAACCTGGCTGGCTCTGTGGTGACATTTCCCTGCTGGTTTGCCCCCTGCCCAACCCAGTGCCTTATCCCCACCAGGAATTACAGAAGGAATCACCTTCAACATGAGCCTCAAAGTGGCATCTCAAACTTTCAGATTAAGAAAGGCAGCTTCAGAAATGGTTTTGAAATAAACAGTTGAAAGACATTTCTAAATGTTTCAAACGCTTGAAACAAATATTTTCTAAAAGAATTATAAAATTCATTAGGAAGATAAATCTTGGAATCCATTTTTTAAAAACTCCTCAAAGAGAGAACATTTTAACATCTAAGTTTCATTGAAAGAAGAAGAAGAAAAAAAAACCAGCTTCATAACCGGAAACCAACAAGAACAGTACCTGGCCAGCAAATCACCTGGCCATCACAATCTGGTCTCAAAGAAACCAGAAGACATTTAGGAAGGAACCACAGATCTCAACACACCGATCGCCGTCTGGTTCTTCAGCCCTTGAGATCCTGAGAGCGGGAAAGGGCCCCTCTGCCTCACTCCCCACCCCGCCCACAGGCACACACACGCACACACGTGCTCCATCCACGGGCACACACACCTTGGACTCGTAAGGCTCCTCGGCCGGCTCGGCGTAGCCCTGGCTGATGAGGATGCTCCGTACGCTGACGGTGTCCTGCAGCCCTGAGGGGAGGTAGGCGTCCACGTGCAGGACACTGTGCACCACAGAAAGACCCTCACCAGGAGGGTGCGGCCGCTGACCAGAGCGGAGAAGCGCCGGCTGGCCCCGCTGCTCCAGCGCTCGCCGCACACCAGGCACCTCGCCGACGGCCGCATCTTGCAGATCTTGAACTCCAGGGCCTGCAGGACAGAGGGCAGCGCCGGACACTCAGCCACCCAAAGTAGACCTGGGCAAGGTCCGCACTAGGAGCCATCACAGATCCTACTGGAAGCATGTCAGGGTGACCGAGGGCGCCACAGGTAAAATCTCACGGTTTCATCAGTCAATGACAAAAAAGCTTAGAATGAGTTTTACAAAGCACAGGTGGAAAAGCATTATAAACGTCACTAAGTTTGAAACCCTCCGTGAACTTTAACTTGCTCCAGAAGTACTATTAGCAAAAACATCTACAGCAATAATCTTGGGGGAAAAGCAGAAACCAGACTTGGGGAGTACAACAAAATGAGGGCCTTCCTCCTGTGGGTCTTGGTCCATCTGCAAGCTGAGGGGCGAGCCCTGACCTCCAAGACCCTCCAGCTTTACGTGCTCAGGCCACAGGAGTGTGTCCCCCTCACCTGAAAGGGCAGCTCGAGGAACTGGCAGGGCATCTCCCTGAGGACGCCCAGCGCCACACGCGCTCTGTTCCCGTAGTCCACGAAGAACACCTGGAGGAGGCCGGGTGTGGGTCAGCGCAGGCCGGGCCCGGAGCCCCGGCGCGGCCGCCCCAGCCCAGCCCACTCCTCGGGACTCCCAGGACGGCGCGAGTCCTCAGGCCACGGAGGGAAGGGGCTTCCCCACTGCACCGCTTCTCCCACTGCAACCATCTTATATTCAGTTTCCACATGAAAAAACAAAGGCTTTCTGTCAACTGCTGTGAGTCTGCCTCATTTCCGTCTGAGAGATTACAGAAAAACATACCTCGGCAGAATTCCCAGAAACATAGAGGACCTGAGCTCTGAAGTAGCTTTCTTTCCCACTGTCGGCGAAGGGCGCCAGGCAGACCTGGTCGGGGTGGGGGTGGACAGGCAGGGGCCCAGCGTGAGGCGGTTTATCTCGGCGGTCAAACTCTTCAGGAACTCCCAGCTCTTCTCATCGGTCCTGTACCCCCAGAAGTGTCCCACTTCAACCACCTGGAGGGGAGGAGGAGGAGGCGAACCCTGGAGAGGATCTCCATCCAGAGGGACAGGCGTGCCCGCCGCAGGCCTGACGTGCCCCCACCACCGCAGGTCACAAGCTGTATTCCCTGGTCCCTAAGGTCCGCCAGGCTGTGAGTCGGGTGTTTATGAGAAAACGGGGGTTCCGGTCAAGCAAGGTGAGGGAGTGTGGCGCACGCCAGCACTGCGGGCTCTGGGGCCACAGGAGGTCAGGGCTGTCCCGCCCGACCAGCCCCAGGACCCGCCGAGCCCCCGGAGCCCCCACGGGCTCGCCGGTGAACACCGGGCCCCCGGCGCGGCGGGGGCAGCGTGCGGACAGCCTCGCCTGCTGCGCCACCACACGGCCCAGGCCGCGTTGCTGCAGCCCTCCAGGCGGCAGGCCAGGCAGCTGTGGCGGGTCTCCCAGGGAAGGGGACCACGCCTCTGCCAGGAAGCCTGGGGCATTTTAACTGAAATTTTATTTTGAAGAAAAACTACACTCCAATGAATAATGCTGCCAATGCTAGCTTTGCTGACACAACTGAATTACAGAGGTAAACAGCACCACGCCAATAACAGTTTACTCGTACCTTATTGCTAAAACTGGTGTTTTCCAGCATTTCAAATACACTAACATTTTAAAAATTAAACTTTGATTCTAGGATGAATATTTGTGGTTTTTTTCTGTTACAGTGATTCCAATTCACCGTGAGACTAACTCAAGCTCACCCAGACCGACTCCAGGTGGCCTTTAACAAAGCCCTTAGATGGCGCTGGTGTGAGCTGCGAGGGCCCCTCCCAGGGAGGTTTCTCCACAGTGAGACACAGGCCCACACGGTCCACGGCTGGTCGAATCTGAGGATGACAGCAGCCATGGACAGAGGGCCGACCCTAAGTTATCCGAGGACTGACCCCTCGTTGCCACGGGCCCAGCATGGGTGACCAGGGTACAGAGGCTGCCTGCGGCCGCCTCTCCACATCCACTGCCGTGTGTTCAACGTTCAACGAGACGAATCTAGACAAAGATGACAGAAGAGCTCTAAGGCTGGGGCGCACCGCGCTCACCTCTGTGACTTCGACTTTGAGGAAGAGGTCTGTGATGGTCCGCGACTTGTCCAGCATGCTAAACGAGACGTGCGTGGGATCGACTGTCTGCTTCTGGAAGTCCACGCTCACCCTGTTAGACACCACTCATCTTAAAAGGCAGCAGAGGTGTTACAAAAACACACGTATGCTTACATACGTGAAGTCATTGCTGGAACCAGTCCACAGTGACTACAGGAAAAGAAGGTTTTAATGAAATACAGCAGTGGTGAGGAATCGCATCTCATCTCACACAAGAGATTCTGCCGGTGTCCTGCGCCGCCCTGGGGCAGGGGGTGCACCCCGCAGTCACACACTAGCCTCTACAAACGCAGGCTAGGGCCAAGACCGCCGTGGAATTCTGCTCTCAAGGATATAAACTCTAAACCAAGGTCTCCTGACGTGTGGGTTCGGAGGTGAGTGAGCCTGACCTTTAGAAAACCACAAGAATCCACGGCTGGGTCGTGTCACTAGGAAGTCCAGGCCTAGGTCATGAGGTCATGTCATCAGCAAACACACACGTGCTTTCTACACCACCCAGTTATCATTCACCCCTTAAAGCAGGAACACAGCAAATGCTAAAACGTAAGGAGATAAAACTCAAGTTTGGGGAAAGGTTTCCTTTCTTCCCTAGTAATTTTATTCTTCCGTAAAGAGGAAGGATGACGAGAGATCCTGACCCGCCCCTCCGCCCCATCCGCAGACCCGTCTGTTAAGTAAGGTGCCCAGGCAGCCAGCAGCGGGACGGGTATGCTGCACATGGCCCCAGACTCAGCGCGCCCAGCTGCCACCCTGAGTCAGGTCATCCCACACCAGCCACACTTGGGGCCACACTTCCCCTCCTCCCACTCCTGCTTCCGGCGGGTGCCTCGGGGGCTTACAAGATGACTGAGAGAAAAGACACAGGACCGCAGCCCTGCGGGCTCAACCGAAAGCCGTCCCCCGTCGGGGACGCCGAGGGCGTCCAAGGCAGGCAGAGCCGCCAACTGCACAGCAGCGCCCCGGGCCAGGCAGACCCCCTGTGCTGCCCGCCAGGAGCTCCCAAAAGCGCCGCCATTCGGTGCTGGGTCAGACCCGCTGAGGACAAGGAAGACTCTCTTGCGCTTGAGAAAAGGGGTGATGGGAAGGAGGAAGAAAGGGGCTGGCACCAGGCTCGGTCCCCTCAACTCAAGTGAAAATGACACAGTGATTCCGCCCACTCCCCCGGCAGCCTTGGCAACAGGCGCCAGTGTCACAGATGCAAACGCTGAGGTTCGAGAGGTCGCGTGCTGTGTCCAGGCACACACAGCAGCCCCGGGCCTGAAGCTCGGCTGAGCGGTGCTCGAGGACGTGTAGGCAGCAGGGCGGTCGTGCCCACCGGCCTCCTGAGCCTACCTCGTGTTCCGCAGCTTGGACACGGCCCCTCCTTGCACCTTCGCTTCAATCTCCTCTGCAGAGTAAACGCTGAGTTCAAGGGGCACTTTGAGCTGAGACATCTTGACGGCCATGTACACGGCAGGGAGCGTGTTAAACCTCTCTGTTGGATTGCGCGAGAACTCCACAAAGGCTCTGCTCCACAGATACAGACGGAAATAAGTTTATGAGGCGTCTGACACAGAGCTAAGTGTGTATTAATTCCTCTCAAGTTCAGATAAAAGATTTGCAGCTACGTATCTCCTCAGAACTACCTAGTAACTAACTTCTCATCACAGGGTCAATCAAGAAGAGGTATTCAAGAGGAAACTACTCACTTAAGAGCAATAAAAATTACAATGGCATACCACTAAATCGAAAGCCAGATCGTCCTCACACATCATGAAGGATCATGTGAAATAAAGACTGACTCCATGTGCAATGTCCAGCTAAGAAATCTTAATTGTCATCACTGAAACAAAGTGATAGGTTGGGTTTTTTCTATTTTATTGTAGAATAAAATGCAGAGAGAAAACCACACAGCTGAGCAGCTCAGTCATCTCTCTGGTGCCCCTCACACACCCGGTTTATCACAGGGACGCTGAGGCACGGCCTCCACCCGCCCCGCTCTGCAGTGTCCCACCAGTCCGCCCCTTCCTCTGCGGGTAAGAGTCAATCGCGCAGTGTGGGTGCCCGCCAGGCACGCCCTGGTATAAACGGGAAGACCCTCTCGTTCACATTTGTTGGTGAATGAATGTCAGAACCGCCCAGGTCAAACACCACACTCAGAAACAGCCTCGTGACCCTCCAGCTGCTGTCCCGGCGAGCGCAAGCCTGGGGGAGCCGGAGCCCGGAGGTGCTAAGAGTGGCCTCCTCCACCCTCCCAGCCCCAGCCCCCTCCCCACTGCATGGCCCGCCTCAGCTTCATGTCCGCCCCCTCCACGGACCCCCCACCTGCCTGGGGCTCCCTTCACACACGTCCATTCCACTCCCACCAGCCGTCTCTAGAAGGCGCCAGGTCTCTCCTTACAGATCACTTCTTTCAAAGACTCTAGACCACCATGATTCTCCTCTGCCCTGAGTGTTCCCAACCCAAGAGTGGGGCAAGCCAAGCCCACGACATCCCTCCTCTGCCTCCCAGCCTCCTCCTGCTCCCTCCCCTCGCTGGCTCCTCACTCCTTGTCCCCAGGTTCTAAATGACTGAAGCAGACAAAGTCTCCTGGGGGCATCGCTGGCGGCCAGCCCACACGTGAAGTCTCAGCCAGATACACCAGTGCAATGCACCCCCCGGGCACCAGCCCACACCCCTCACACTACTGAACACCCTGGGCATCAGACCCCGGACCGCACAGCTCAGCTCCTCTAGGAGAGCAGACACACAGCCGCATGACCCATAGCTGCGCGTCGAGAGCTGTCCACAGCGGCCCTCTGATGACCCCTGCTCCCACACAGGCAGTTTCAAGAACCAGCCCGTGTAAAAACAAAGCCTCCTGGCTCTTCCGCAGCTGCAGTGGATCACAAAAGCACCTACTTACTTTGCCCCGTCAAACACGACGGACTTGACTTGGCCACACTGTCTGAAGAGAGACTGCAGCTGTTGGTGGTAGAGAAATCCATAGGGAGGGATATGCTTCAGCTGCAAAACACGGCAGGCATTAGCAGGGGCAGACCCAGAGCCCCGAGTCACCGCATTCAGAGAGCAGGGCGCGCCATCTCTAACCAGAGAGGTGGACCCCACACTGAAGGACTAACGACTGCTATAGAGAAGTAATAACTACGCTTTAATAATACACATTAAACAAAGGCTAATTCTTCCACATTGTTCAGACGCTCGGTCGTATCCGACTCTCTGTGACCCCACAGACTACAGCACACCAGGCTTTCCTGTCCTTCACACTTTCTCCCGGAGCTTGCTCAAACTCATGTCCATCAAGTAGGTGATGCCATCTTGCCGGGGTCCAGCCCCGGTGGATCCAGGGAAATTCGAAGCATGGGTGGTGTAGGTGAGAACTTATTTATTTATTAATATAGAAATATAAGATTAGATTAGGGAGAAATAGTGTAGTAGGAAAATTAAGTGGAGAAAGAAGGATGAATAACTTGGCTTACGGGGAAGACTAATAAAGTTCCAGACAAGGAACTTGCACCATCCATGTTAGGCCACCAGCGCCAGCTTGAATATCGAAGGGTGCCCCACCTTAGGCTCCCTTTTGCGCGGGTCTTAGAAGCCAGGACAAGTAAGTAGACTTGGTGATCCGCCCCAATCCAGATGGGAATTCAGCCTGAAAAGGAGAGGGAGGGAGAGGGAGAAAAAGAGATCACACAGGCAGTTTCAAGAACCAGCCCGTGTAAAAACAAAGCCTCCTGGCTCTTCCGCAGCTGCAGTGGATCACAAAAGCACCTACTTACTTTGCCCCGTCAAACACGACGGACTTGACTTGGCCACACTGTCTGAAGAGAGACTGCAGCTGTTGGTGGTAGAGAAATCCATAGGGAGGGATATGCTTCAGCTGCAAAACACGGCAGGCATTAGCAGGGGCAGACCCAGAGCCCCGAGTCACCGCATTCAGAGAGCAGGGCGCGCCATCTCTAACCAGAGAGGTGGACCCCACACTGAAGGACTAACGACTGCTATAGAGAAGTAATAACTACGCTTTAATAATACACATTAAACAAAGGCTAATTCTTCCACATTGTTCAGACGCTCGGTCGTATCCGACTCTCTGTGACCCCACAGACTACAGCACACCAGGCTTTCCTGTCCTTCACACTTTCTCCCGGAGCTTGCTCAAACTCATGTCCATCAAGTAGGTGATGCCATCTTGCCGGGGTCCAGCCCCGGTGGATCCAGGGAAATTCGAAGCATGGGTGGTGTAGGTGAGAACTTATTTATTTATTAATATAGAAATATAAGATTAGATTAGGGAGAAATAGTGTAGTAGGAAAATTAAGTGGAGAAAGAAGGATGAATAACTTGGCTTACGGGGAAGACTAATAAAGTTCCAGACAAGGAACTTGCACCATCCATGTTAGGCCACCAGCGCCAGCTTGAATATCGAAGGGTGCCCCACCTTAGGCTCCCTTTTGCGCGGGTCTTAGAAGCCAGGACAAGTAAGTAGACTTGGTGATCCGCCCCAATCCAGATGGGAATTCAGCCTGAAAAGGAGAGGGAGGGAGAGGGAGAAAAAGAGAGACAGACAGACACGGGGGGAGTCAGATTCCCAAGAAACTAGGCCGAGAGACTAGTCCGAGAAACTGGTCCATCCTTTATTGTTCAGAAGGCTTTTTATACTTTTGATAATACATGGAGATCAATGGGTAACACAAAGTTATGCACGTTAGCAGCCCAGACTCTTATCAAACCAGGCTTTTCTCTCTGCATACCTAGTTGCATACACAAGTCTTAGGTAATTTACATCATCTTCTGGCCAAAAGGGCCAGTTAACATTTTACAGTCCTTTTCTGATAAGGTTTGTCAACCAGAAGGCTTATTTGTGTTGATCTTCCCAAAGTCTGGTGCCACTCTCGGAAAGCACTAAATAAAGTCACATTCTTACATAGCAAAAATACAGCAATTTATAACAAGTAAAAGGAGTACAGTGATTTATAACAAGAGAAAAGTAATTAACTCAAAGGTCTAGTGTTGCTAACATCAAAACCTCTATATATCTTTTTCCATATCCCATTTACATTGATTAACATCTTCCCAGGTGCCTAAAAGATAAAGAATATGGAGGCCTGGCAGCAATCCTTGAGTCAACAGTGAAAACCCGTCACCAATATGACTTTAACTCTCTAGAAAAGGCTCTGTATCTTTAAGATGCTTTTAAGCTTTGTGCCTCTCGCGGTTGGGGGGCTGTAAGCAATTCACAAGCTGCAAGAGGTCCGGGGGCACCTGTTAGGCAAGCTAGAGAGCTATCAGGGGGGTTTAACTGAAACATCCCTTTCAAATGCAGAAGACTAAAGCCCTGAGTTGACTTTTCCAGAGTGTGTCAGAAGAGTGGAAAAGCAGAGTACAAGGGCCGGCAGATTTTGGGGTTTTGGGGAACATGCTCAGGAAATTCCAGGGAAACCCCTGAAGCCTGATCACGTCCTTGTGTTCTGTCAGGCTTCCTTCCCATGACCTTGTCACAGGCGGGATTCCTCACGCTGGCTTCCGGCACCATCTGACCTCTCGTCCTCTGTTGTCCTCTTCTCCTCTTGACTTCAATCTTTGCCAGCGTCATGTTCTTTTCTAAGGAGTCAGTTCTTTGCATCAGGAGGCCAAAGTACTGGAGCTTCAGTTTCATCATCAATCCTCCTAATGAATATTCAGGGCTGATTTCCTTTAGGATTGACTGGTTTAATCTCCTTACAATCCAAAGGACTCTCAAGAGTCTTCTCCAACACCACAGTTCAAAAGCATCAATTCTTTGATGCTCAGCCTTCTTTATGGTCCAATTCTCACATCCATACACGACCACTGAGAAAAACCAGAGCTTTGACTGGACAGACCTTTGTTAGTAAAGTAACGTCTCTGCTTTTTAATATGCTGTCTAGGTTGGTCATAGCTTTTCTTCCAAGGAGCAAGCATGTTTTAATTTCATGGCTGCAATCAGCACCTGCAGTGATTTTGGAGCCCAAATAAATGAAGTCTCTCATTATTTCCATTGTTTCCCCATCTATTTGCCATGAACTTCGTTTTCTGAATGCTGGGGTTTAAGCCAGCTTTTTCACTTCCATCAAGAGGCTCGGTAGTTCCTCTTCATTCTCTGCCATAAGGGTGGTATCATCTGCATATATGAGATTATTGATATTTCTCCTGGCAATCTTGATTCCAGCTTGTGCTTCTTCCAGCCCAGTGTTTCTCATGTACTCTGCATATAAGTTAAATAAGCAGGGTGACAATATACAGCCTTGAGGTACTCCTTTCCCAATTGGGAACCAGTCTGTTGTTCCATGCCCAGTTCTAACTGTTGCTTCTTGACCTGCATACAGACTTCTCAAGAGGCAGTAAAGTGGTCTGGTATTCTCATTAAGAATTTTGCAGTTTGTTGTAATCCACACAGTCAAAGGCTTTAGCGTAGTCAATAAAGTTTTTTTCTGGAATTTCTTGCTTTTTCTGTGATCCAATGGATGTTAGCAATTTTGATCTCTGGTTCCTCTGCTTTTTCTGAATCCAGCTTGTACATCTGGAAGTTCTCGGTTCACACACTGTTAAAGCCTAGCTTGGAGAATTTTGAGCATTATCTTGCTAGCATGTGAAACGAGTGCAATTCTGCAGTAAACATTCTCTGGCATTGCCCTTAACTGGAATGAAAACTGATTCTTTCCCTTTAAAATAGTCCAAAAGTCCAATACGCAAAAGTTAAGACTTTATTTCACTTTAAAATATCAGAGCAGCCTATATATCTCTGTCAAACACGGTATGTCTACACAGGCAGTGGTGGGAATGCAGACACCCCGAGACGTGGGAGTGGGCCCCCACCCCGCAGGCAGCGCGCGGCCAGGAGGCGCCGGGCAGCCCCTCCCTTCCCTCTCCCCACCCCACCCCTCCCCACCCCTCCCCTGCTCTGCCCACAGGGCCATCTGGGTTCTGAGCTCTGGCTCTGGTATGAAACCGGAGCCCCAGCCCCACGCCCAGCACAGCTCCACAGGAGGCAGCAGGTAGTGAACAGCAAGGGCTGTGGATTCGGATCTGAGTTCAAGTCCTGCCTTGTTCAGTCTCTTTAGGCAAGTCACAGAGCCACCCTCGGACCCCGGGCCACATCATGAATCAATGGTGATGATCAATCTTCACTTGAAGGGTGAAATGCAAAGAAAATGAGTAAAAAGCAGCTAGCGAAGGCACTCTCAGAGGACAAGCAATACTTCCATACTAGCACGAGCTCAGCTGTTACACAGCACACGGGAGGGAATTTTGGCCCGCAGAGTGCATGGTGAACAGGCTGCCTGGCGGCTGCAGGAGGCAAACACACTTCCACATCCAAAGAAGTGTGCCCTGGGGTCCTCCCCCAGTGCACAGGGGAGGAGAGGCCGCCGCCGAGCACGCTTGGTCCACCATGGCCATCAGGAAGAGCAGAGGCCCAGCCAGGCTTCCCCACCGTGAGGCAGAGCTGGTGGGCGCCTCCGTGGGACAAAGAGCGGTGCTCCTCCGAGACACCCCCCACCCCCACAGTGTGAACTCTGCTTCTTCACTACCAGAGCAACGAGGGCCTCAGCAGTGGGAGAAGCCGGTGCTGTGGGCTCGCCACCTGCCGGGAGTCTTGCCAGGTCTCCGCGCCCCCTTAGTAGATGCAGGCTGATGACGTCGCAAGAGCCCACGGAAACACAGCTCCCACATGCTTTATTTCAGCTGGCGACCCTGAAGTCACCCTGGGCTCAGGTTAGATTAAACAAAGTCCACCAACGTTGATCTCGTGGTGAGTGCTGTGACTGACCGTGAGACTCGCCCAAAGCTCGTGTTACTTAAACACTCATTCTCAGGCCGCACTTCTAGTTCAGATTCTGTAGCACGGGGCCTCAAGTCTGAATTTCAAAATAAACAAACACTCTCTAGGCGATTCTGTTACGTGTGAATGGGATCAGAGTCTAAATCGCAGTACTAAGCTGCCAACCAAACAACCCTTTACGCTTTGCGTAAAATGAAGCTATTCACCACCTGCTCTTAAGTTTATGGAGAAGCATCTTAAATCTTTCAAGATGAGATGGGGCAGGCAAGGCTGGCCCTGAATACTTCACCCCACCAGGCTTCCTTCCTTCAGGCCAGGTCCGCGAGACAGGAACCAGGGGAGGTGTGTGAAAAGGCCAGACAAGCCACGAAATTCACTTTAGGGGGAGAAAGTCCACTAAGCATTTACACAAACAGAGACAAAGGGGACATAAAATGCTCCCTAGTGGCCACACTGGAATGAAGCCTGTTTGAAAACCAAGCGCGCAGTCTCCCCCCCAGGGAAGGTCGCCGGCTCTCCACCTACCACGACGGTCGTCTTTGGGTCTTTGCCTGCCAGCTCCCTCATGGCTATCTCTTCATCAGGCTGCCCAAAAGTAAAGTAATTTGGATAAAAAGCACCTGCCAACACAACCTGGAAGACAGACGTATTTTCATGAAGTAACAGCATGATTTTATCACGTTGTTTCATTAATATACTAATCTCATCGCAGAATGACATCCATAATATAAAAAGATGAGTTAATATTTTTTTTTAAAGCCTGGACCTTTAATCAATCAAGCAGAAAGTCACGATTCTGGTTACTTCCCCGTAACAGAAACACATTCTACAAGACCGTTCCTCCAAGGAGCCTGACTATCTCTCAGAATGAGGTTTAGGGACGTCCCCGGCAGTCCACTCTCCTAATCCAGGGGACACAGGTTCGACCCCTGGTTGGGTAACTAAGACCCCACAAGCCACACTGCACAGCTAGAAGAAAAGAACGGGGTTTAGGAAACCGGTGAGCGAACAAGGACACCAGCGACGGCACACAGGGCCTGGCGGCTCGCCAGCATTTCTTCCTGCTCCTCCGCGTGCTTCCTCCCACGGGTCAGGCCTTCTCCAAAACATCCAGGTAAAGTTACAATCGGGGCACACAGACTCAGAGCAGAGGCCTGCCTTCAACGTCCACTTCCGGAGAGCACTCTGCAGAGAGCCGCTTCTTCAGTTAAAAACGCACCATTTGAAACCAAAACCCAAGGAAGGCGATCCCAACCTTAATTTGACATTGGTTTCCCAGCAGCCTCCAGGTGACAGGATCCCAACTCTGTATGCGTCAGCCAACACACGGCGCAGGACCAGCCCTCCTCCTGCCCTGAGCCCTGAGTTATTAGCACTGGCTGCCTTTCCAGGATACCCTTTCCTCTACACACGCCTAGAAGGCTCCATCCAACAAGGGAATCTGATCATGGCCTCCAAAGTTAAAATAACTTTTTGATGCAGGGTAAAAGCAATGTAATATTTACAGCAATTTTACTTTCTTAAAAGCCAAAATAAAAGGATCTCTTTAGAAGCAGTAAAGATAGCAGTCTTCAGAAACACTCCTCCAGAGATCACAACTGGGTCTGGATCATCAACTCCTGTTCTCCAACACAGTGTGAACACTGGGCATCTAGGGTCTCCTATGAGATACAATTTGTATCAGAAAAGGGGAGCAAGCACTTTCATAGCCGTGAGACCAAAGGTGCAGAGGGAAACCGGAAAAGACATCCGGGCCCCCCCGCGTACCTGCAGGATGAATCTCTGCTTGCACGTGTACTCCTGGTCCATGACAGGCCGCCGGGAATCAACATACATGTTGAACTGTGAGATCCTAGTCTTCAGTTCTTCATATAACTCAGCCACCTAAGAAAAACACGTTGACAGATGGTGTCTCCAGGTGACCACGCTATTCAGGGTGGTGGCAGCACCTGAAATGCAGCCCACGCTGGGGACACTGCCGCGCCTACGGGCCAAGCCCGGCAGGCACTGAGAGCCGCGACCCTGAAGACTGACCAGCAAAGGCTGGGAAAGACGCACAACACAGTGCCACACACACCGCAGTGTCACACACACCACAGTGCCACGCACACCACAGTGTCACACACAATGCAGTGCCACGCACACCACAGTGCCACGCACACCACAGTGCCAACACACCACAGTGTCACACACACACCACAGTGCCACGCACACCGCAGTGCCACGCACACCGCAGTGCCACGGACCACAGGACACGAGGCCGTGTGCGCGTCACAGCGCCAGCTTGTAAACACACACAGGCCCAGCGGTGTCAGAGCAGCCGCGCCCCGGGGCCGCAGCCTCGCGCCAAGGCCCTGGGGCACTTCCTCAAGCCCTTGTGTGAGCGCAGACTGCTGCTTTGGGATTAAACACAACGGCTGCACAGTCACCCTGAACAAAACGCCTCTGTGGTTCCAACAGAATCGGCTCCCCGAGAATGATTTCACCACACTTCAAATGCATACACACAAGGATACACGAATCCAAACACCTATAAACGCATCATAAATTAACTTACCGCAAAATTCTCTCAATAAGTGACAATAAGGAAAAAACTATACAAGCCACAGTTGTAACGGTAACTGGGAAAAGACTACAGAAAAGAACGGTAAGGACGGAAACTCTTAGAAGTCCTGACCTATGAGGAGAGGAGAGCCTGGGGACAGAGGAAGGGCCCAGCCTGGCCACTTCCACACTCACTACTGGAATCACCCAGAAGGCTGCAGGAAATACAGCTTGTCTGATTAAAAACCAGTTTAAAATTATGCAAGTCACCTTTTCTGACCAAAATGCAATAAAAATCAAAATATTAACAACAAAACAAGATACCTAAAGGTATTTCTTTCTACCCAGAAACTCAAACACTCTTCTAAAAGACCCTGTGTCCAGGAGAAGGCCAACAGTGCAATGAGCCTCAGACAGGGACAGCAGTGAGCTCCCTACAGCTGGGAGCAAGCACGCATCCCCACACGGGGCGCCAAAGACCCACAGACCCAGACCGCTCACAGGAAACTCGCAGCGTCAACTGCTTGCAACTAGAAAGACTGAAAGTGCATCCCACTCCAATACTCTTGCCTGGGAAATCCCACAGACAGAGGAGCCTAGCGGGCTACAGTCCATGGGATCTGAAAAGTCAGACCAGACTTAGAAAGACTAAAGTGATAATAAATTCTCATCTCAGTAACACTAAAAAAGTAAACCAGAGAAAACGAAATTAATGGAAAAAAAGCCAAAGTCAGTCCATTGAAATCTTTTACCTTTCCTCTCCCACAAAACACCTGCACAGTAAAACTGTCAAATCAGGCCCAGAGTAAGACCTCTGAAAATATAGTAAAACAGATACAGCATCCTGCAAACCGGTGCAGTCAAGGACTTCAGTCAACAGGCCCAGCTGTCCACATCCTGGACGTTCCAAAGAAAGGTCTGGCTCCTGGCAGGTCACCTCTGGGTCCCTGGCATATCCTGCCTCTAAGAGCGTGTTTGTTCAGCTGAAGCCTTTGTTCAGCATCAACGCAACAAGCAGTTCATGGAGCAACGTGACACCGTGGGAGTGGGGGGCAAGGGGCCTGGGCCACATGGTATCAATGTGACCCTCAAAGGTGCTGAAAACTAAGCCAGTAAGGTCAACCAGGTGAGCACCCCCAACCACGTAACCAACCCTCAACACAAGCTTGCATGCCAAGGCCCAGCGAGCCTCCCCGGCCTGCAGAGGCTCCTGCACCCCAGGAGGCCCTGCCGCCAGAGGCCGACTGCGGGCGACGCCTGGTCTGTCCCGGCCCCTCCCCACCCGCCGTGCACCTTTGCTGGTCCTCATCTGTGTCCTTTCGCTGTAACAAACTGTAACTGTGACCACAACACATCAGTTCTACTAACGCTGGACACAGGATGTACTTCCTGGAAGGCTCACTGCCACCATGGGGTCACGAAGAGGCCCACACGACTGAGCAACTAAGCACAGCACAGTCCAGCACCTGGTGTGGTGCTGGCACTTGGTAAACGCCACCTTACTTTCATTCAAAGGATATACAACTTACCTCTCTAATTCTCTTGACCTGAATGTAATTTAACCGTCCCCAGTCAAGTTCATCCTTAAAATACACAAAAGCATAATATTCAATATTAAAGTAACAAACTAGAGCTGATACACCTACTATAACACATGTATCTCACAAGGAAGATATGAACCAACAGGAGAAACACTGGCTGCCTCTCTCTGTTCAGTCACACAGTCTCACCCCAGGCTTCCCTGTCCGGCACAAACTCCCGGACTGTGCTCAAACTCAGGTCCATCGAGTTGCTGATGCCATCCAACCATCTCATCCTCTGCTGTCCCCTTCTCCCTCTGCCTTCAATCTTTCCCAGCATCAGGGTCTTTTTCAATGAGTCAGCTGTTTGCATCAGGCGGACAAAGTACTGGAGTTTCATCTTTAGCATCAGTCCTTCCAATGAATATTCAGAACTGATCTCCTTTAGGATGGACTGGCTGGATCGCCTTGCAGTCCAGGGGACTCTCAAGAGTCTTCTCCAACACCACAGTTCAAAAGCATCAATTCTTTAGTGCTCAGCTTTTTCTGTGGTCCAACTCTCGCATCCATACATGACCACTGGAAAAACCACAGCTTTGATGATACAGACCTTTCTTGGTAATGTCTCTGCTTTTGAATATGCTGTCTAGGTTGGTCATAGCTTGTCTTCCAAGGAGCAAGAGACTTTTAATTTCATGGCTGCAGTCACCACCTGCAGTGATTTTGGAGCCCAAGAAAATAAAGTCCGTCACTATTTCCATTGTTTCCCTATCTGTTTGCCATGAAGTGATGGGACCAGATGCCCTGATCTTCATTTTTTGAATGCTAAGCTTTAAGTCAGCTTTTTTCACTCTCCTCTTTCACCTTCATCAAGAGGCTCTTTAGTTCTTCTTTGATTTCTGCTATAAGGGTGGTGTTATTTGCATATTTGAGGTTACTGATATTTCTCCTGGCAATCTTGATTCCACCTTGTGATTCATCCAGCCTGGCATGATGTACTCTGCATGTAAGTTAAATAAGCAGGGTGACGATATATGGTCTTAACGTACTCTTTTCCCGATTTAGAACCAGTCCAGGGTTCCATGTCCACTTCTAACTACTGCTTCTTGATCTGCATATAGATTTCTCAGGAGGTAAGGAAGGTGGTCTGGTATTCTCATGTCTTTAAGAATTTTCCAGTTTGTTGTGATCCTCTCTGTCAAAGGCTTTAGTGTAGTCAATGAAACATGATTTTCTGAAATTCTCTTGCTTTTTCTATGACCCAGCAGATGCTGGCAATCTGACTTCTGGTTCCTCTGCCTTGTCTAAATATAGGTTGTGCACCTGGAAGTTCTCAGTTCGTGTACTGTTGAAGCCTGGCTTGGAGAATTTTGAGCATTACTTTCCTAGCGTGTGAGATGAGTGCAATTACGCAATAGTATGAACGTTCTTTGGCATTGCCTTTCTTTGGGATTGGAATGAAAACTGACTTTTTCCAGTCCTGTGTCCACCACCAAGTTTTTTCCAAATTTGCTGACATATTGAGTGCAGCACTTTCACAGCATCATCTTTTAGGATTTGAAATGGCTCAGCTGGAATTCCATGACCTCCACTAGCTTTGTTTATAGTGATGCTTTCTAAGGCCCACTTGACATCACATTCCAGGATGGCTGACTCTAGGTGAGTGATCACAGCATCGTGGTTATCTGGGTCATTAAGATCTTTTTTGTACAGTTCTTCTGTGTTTTCTTGCCACCTCTTCTCAATCTCTTCTTGATTCTGTTAGGTCCATACCGTTTCTGTCCTTTATTATGCCCACATTTGCATGAAAAGTTCCCTTGGTATCTCTAATTTTCTTGAAGAGATCTCTAGTCTTTCCCATTCTGTTGTTTTCCTCTATTTCTTTGCGCTGATCACTTAGGAAAGCTTTCTTATCTCCCCTTGCTAGTCTTTGGAACTCTGCATTCAGGTGGATTTATCTTTCGTTTTGTCCTTTGCCTTTCACTTCTCCTCTTCCCTCGCCCCTTCTAAGGCGTCCTCAGACAACCATTCTGCCTTTTCACATTTATTCTTCTTGGGCTGACTTGGCGGACAAAGTACTGGAGTTTCATCTTTAGCATCAGTCCTTCCAATGAATATTCAGAACTGATCTCCTTTAGGATGGACTGGCTGGATCGCCTTGCAGTCCAGGGGACTCTCAAGAGTCTTCTCCAACACCACAGTTCAAAAGCATCAATTCTTTAGTGCTCAGCTTTTTCTGTGGTCCAACTCTCGCATCCATACATGACCACTGGAAAAACCACAGCTTTGATGATACAGACCTTTCTTGGTAATGTCTCTGCTTTTGAATATGCTGTCTAGGTTGGTCATAGCTTGTCTTCCAAGGAGCAAGAGACTTTTAATTTCATGGCTGCAGTCACCACCTGCAGTGATTTTGGAGCCCAAGAAAATAAAGTCCGTCACTATTTCCATTGTTTCCCTATCTGTTTGCCATGAAGTGATGGGACCAGATGCCCTGATCTTCATTTTTTGAATGCTAAGCTTTAAGTCAGCTTTTTTCACTCTCCTCTTTCACCTTCATCAAGAGGCTCTTTAGTTCTTCTTTGATTTCTGCTATAAGGGTGGTGTTATTTGCATATTTGAGGTTACTGATATTTCTCCTGGCAATCTTGATTCCACCTTGTGATTCATCCAGCCTGGCATGATGTACTCTGCATGTAAGTTAAATAAGCAGGGTGACGATATATGGTCTTAACGTACTCTTTTCCCGATTTAGAACCAGTCCAGGGTTCCATGTCCACTTCTAACTACTGCTTCTTGATCTGCATATAGATTTCTCAGGAGGTAAGGAAGGTGGTCTGGTATTCTCATGTCTTTAAGAATTTTCCAGTTTGTTGTGATCCTCTCTGTCAAAGGCTTTAGTGTAGTCAATGAAACATGATTTTCTGAAATTCTCTTGCTTTTTCTATGACCCAGCAGATGCTGGCAATCTGACTTCTGGTTCCTCTGCCTTGTCTAAATATAGGTTGTGCACCTGGAAGTTCTCAGTTCGTGTACTGTTGAAGCCTGGCTTGGAGAATTTTGAGCATTACTTTCCTAGCGTGTGAGATGAGTGCAATTACGCAATAGTATGAACGTTCTTTGGCATTGCCTTTCTTTGGGATTGGAATGAAAACTGACTTTTTCCAGTCCTGTGTCCACCACCAAGTTTTTTCCAAATTTGCTGACATATTGAGTGCAGCACTTTCACAGCATCATCTTTTAGGATTTGAAATGGCTCAGCTGGAATTCCATGACCTCCACTAGCTTTGTTTATAGTGATGCTTTCTAAGGCCCACTTGACATCACATTCCAGGATGGCTGACTCTAGGTGAGTGATCACAGCATCGTGGTTATCTGGGTCATTAAGATCTTTTTTGTACAGTTCTTCTGTGTTTTCTTGCCACCTCTTCTCAATCTCTTCTTGATTCTGTTAGGTCCATACCGTTTCTGTCCTTTATTATGCCCACATTTGCATGAAAAGTTCCCTTGGTATCTCTAATTTTCTTGAAGAGATCTCTAGTCTTTCCCATTCTGTTGTTTTCCTCTATTTCTTTGCGCTGATCACTTAGGAAAGCTTTCTTATCTCCCCTTGCTAGTCTTTGGAACTCTGCATTCAGGTGGATTTATCTTTCGTTTTGTCCTTTGCCTTTCACTTCTCCTCTTCCCTCGCCCCTTCTAAGGCGTCCTCAGACAACCATTCTGCCTTTTCACATTTATTCTTCTTGGGCTGACTGTCTACACAATGGCTTCCGTGAGTAACTCAGGCAGTTGCTCTAAGGTTGCATCTGGGCAGAGCAAATGTACATGCACAGACCTGTCAGCGACCTTTCGAACACACTCAGCTTAGAAGGAGAACAAAACCTGACTGCGCCCACCCCAAAGACCGAAGGCTCACAGGCTGCTTTTCCAAGCCCACTACGGAACATAGGGCTGAGGCAGCAGACGAAAAGCCTCGAGCCCCCAGCTCTGAGCAGCAGCCCAGGCGCGGCCCCCAGGCCTGTGGTCCCGGCAACTGCCGGGGCTCCTGACGCGGAAGGGTCCCCGTTCTTGGAGGTGGGCGGCAGGCAGCACGGCTACACACAGGCCCCGCCACCTCCAGGAGCTGGCAGCTCCAACAAGCCGGGTGCTGCCGGTTCACACGCGGCAATGAGGCTGAGCGAGGGGCCCAGGAAGCTCCCGGGGCACCGGCAGTCACAGCAGAGAAACTCCGGGAACAGCCACTGACCTTCGGATGCCGCAGCTCCCCTCTCTGCCTGCAGGTCTGCCACGCCTACAAAGAAACCATCAGGTTCAAAATTCTTTCCCAACCATAGACAATTTACAGATTTGTTCTTTCTTTTTGAAAATTATCAAAGTATGATAACACATCTATAGGAGACTTGGAAAATACAGAGCAAAGTTAACATACAGTTCTACTATATACTAAAATTATTCTTTTAAGTGGGTGAATTAGGATTTTTAGGTGGGAGGTTTTTTTTTAGTCAACTTCATAGACTCAGACTCCCATCCTGACATCTCCCAAAAGTTTCTTAGTCTCAGGGGTCAGTAACACTAAAAATGCTTCTGACGGAGACAGGCACAGGGCGTGAGAAGCATCCTGACATCTGCAGCCGCTGCTTTTGGAGCTGGACTTACTCTAAAGGCTTCAACAAGTGCGATACAGTCACTCCTGCTACTGCCAGCGAAATTCACTTTGTTCCTATAAGCAGACAACAAAAGGCGTCACTTGCTCCCATTAAAACACAGTGGCTTAAAAGTATGAGAGTTAAATACCTGTATCCATCAAGATGCTGCCTAAAAGGCATCGCAAAAAAATTCTTCAAGGAAAGAGATGCCGCTATCAAGAGAATAAACAAAGACAATGTGAGATTCTCAGAAAGGCCTCTCCTTACACCCTCCGCCACCACCTGGCCACTGCACACTCACCGATGATAAGACATTCGTCCAGACACCCGAACACGTGTCCAAGGACTATGAGCTTGCCGAGCTGCTGACTGACAGGAAGCTGGGCTAGAACCCTTCCTAGGAAGGTCAGCTCACCATCGTGGGGGTTGTCGTCTTCTCTCTGCCCGCTCACCGCAAGCGCTCCCACCTTCATGAAACAAAGCAGGGCCGTCAGCAAGAGCGGCTTTGCTCACGCCCTTCTTTCCCCGGCCAGGGAGTTCACGACAGTGACCAACTGTGGATGAGCAAGGCTCCACACGGCCTCGGAGTCAGCTTACGAAAGACTGAGACTAAAGGCGTCAAACCGAGAACCCCATTTCATTATTTCCACGCAACTCACAGGCTAACGATCGTGGCAGGCCCAGTCCCAAATACCCAGCCGCCGCATCATTCACAGCCAGATGGAGCAGACCCCGTGCAGAGATGTCCTCAACTGGATGGAGCATGTTTCACGGACACCCAAGCAACCACGAGAGGCACCCCAAGGCCAAGGGCCGGAGGCAGACACGCACAGCCGGCAGACGGGGCGCCCAGCTGGGCTGCCCGCAGCAGGGGCAGAGCCAGAGCCCACGGCAGGAGCAGGGCCTCCAGTGCCAGGAAGGAGAAGCTGGTGGCGGTGAGGAGCAGGACTCGAGGGCGGGGGAGAGGGCTGCTGCGGCCGGAGCCGGGGAGCAGGCCCGCACTGCGCCCAGCGGCCCTACCGGGGCTTCTCAGCAAACAGCAAGCCCAGCGGCGGGTGGATGATGGGTAGGGAGTGAGCAGGAGCTTCCCTGAACTGCTATACAAATCTGGAATCAATCGTCAGTCACGAATGCCTAGCCAAGCAAACACTGACTGTTTACAACCATCAAAATACCTTAAAGGCATCCACATTGTGGAACCTATAAAATTCACCCAAAAATCTTAGCTTTTCCAGCACGAACAAGTATGAGAGGGCCCTACCTCCTTGAGCAGAAGGATGGTGCGCTCAATGTCACTCAGACTAGGCGGAGAAAGGGCCGTGGCCAGCAGGGCCCTGGGCTCACCCATGTCAAGTAACTTCACCTTCAATATTGTGCTTCCTAATGGACAACGCTGAAAAAAACAGAACTTGAGTTTAGAGAGGAGGTAAAGAGAATTAAGAAAGGAAAACAGCAAGAGGCAGAGGGCTGGGCAGAGGAGAGAGAGACCGGGGATGGAGAGATATGGGGGAGGAGGAGCAGGGGACAGACGGGAGGACGGACGACAGGGGGTCAGCGCGGGGGGAGGGGAGGGCAGGAGCAGCGGAGCGGCAGCGGCGGCAGCACAGACGGAAGGCGAGCACGGGGCAGCTGGGCACAGCGCGAGCCCCCAGGGGCCTGGGGCCCAGGCGATGGAGCCAGTTCCGGCATTAATGGCCCTGGTCACAAGTGACGTTTCCGGGGTCAAGTTATATGACACTCAAAATACACTCCTTAGACTGTTGGGTAAAACTGTCCATAAAAACCAAACTATGAAGATGACTAAAGTTCGTTACCAACATCTCAGGGATGACGTGGTCGGGGATGGAGTTGTCCCAGAAATCCTTGTGCACGAGTCTGTAACAGTATCCTTTAGACACCCGTCCAGCGCGGCCTTCAAAGGGGGGACATGCGAATGCTGGCGTTAGTCCTTTAACATAAGCACAAAGACATGTTTCAGAATAACCATTAAATACTAAGGAAAAGCTCTGTTATCCTCTACCAAACCAGGTCAGTAAAAACTTCAGAATAGGGCAGTGTTAGAAGCAACCTTATACACAGAAATTAAGTGCTAACTTGTACTCAGTACAGTATCGTGTGCACATTTCCAAAGACTACCACGTTGGCCCCAGAATGCATCAGCAATCAGAGCGTTATAGACACCACACCTCCCCCACAAGCACATGGTTCACACTATAATCAAGCTGGCAGAGAGCCCCGCCTCCCCCAGCGCGCGGGCCGGCTGCGCCCTGTCCCCACAGCCGAGCAGGAGCGTCCGCCCTTCATGACCACTTCACGTGACTTGAGTGTGTAGAGCTCAGAAGCAGGCCTGGCCCGTGGAGACTGGCAGGTCAACAGCTCTTCTCTTGCGATGGTATCGCTTGCGCAATGAAAACTGCTTTATCCAGAAACAGGATAAAATCTGAGAGCATGGAAGGCAGGGAGGGGCTTCTTCATGAATACTCACTTTTGAAAAGTGGGGCAGCCAGGGAGGTGCCTGTGGAGCCTGGACCCCTGCCCTTTCTGGCCTCCCCCCCGCCGCCACCCCAGGAATCCACCCTCCTTGCCACCAGGAGACTGAGCGGAGTGTCCAGGCTTCTGCTTCCACCCCCATCCCACCCCTGTATCTTCAGACGACAGGACTGCATGTGGAAAAATCCCAAGGTAATGACAAAACCAAATGCACAGCTCCTAGAACCAACAAGTGAAATCAGCAAGGCGCAAGATTCAACAGCAGCACAGAAAATCAGTCACGTCTACACGCTAGAAACGAGCATGTGGAAGCCGACTCACAGTCCGCCCTCGCAGTCACTGCAGTCGCTCCAGTTAAACTGAAAACTCAGATACAGACCCAGCAAAACGGCTTCCTTGGCAGCTCTGACGGTAAAAAGTCTCCCTGCAGTGCAAGAGGCCCGGGCACCACCCCTGGATCGGGAAGGTCCCGGGGAAGGAATGGCAAACCACTCCAGTATTCTTGCCTGGAGAATTCCATGGACAGACAAGCCTGGCAGGCTGCGGTCCATGAGATCACAAAGAGCTGACGTGGCTGAGTGATGACACTTTCTAGCGAAACACATGCAGCCTCTGATACTGAACAGACGCAGTGCGGCTGAAGACATCCAAGGCAACCTGAGGAAGGCGGCCACACGGAGTTCAGGGACAGGCAGCCGCCAGTCACACACTGGCGTTCAGGCTTGGCACGAGAGCTAGCAGTGCCGTGGGCAGCTTCTGGGCATGCGCACACCACCCTGAAGTCTACACAGAAAGGCAAGGCGCAGCACGACAGTTCGAGCAGCCTGGAGAATGAAGGAGGGAGGGGCAGGAATCCATCTGCTTCACGGTAGGTCCCACTATGCAGTGACAGAGACAGTGCGTTCTCGGTGGAGGAAAAACAGGCACGAGAGTAATGAAGACGCAGAAACAGCCCCAGACGAGAGCAGCCCGCGGAGCTCGCAGAGGTACGCACGCCCTTCCCACGAGGACGGCACTGGGGCACTCTGCGTCCAGACAAACCGCACACCGTCGCCGAAAACCGACCAAATGCATCACAGACACACGGGCAAAAGCCTACCTATGAAGCGTCTACAAGAAAACAAGCAGAAACACCTTGGCAATCCAGGCTAGGTGCACTGTTCTTATATGACATCTAAAGCGTGATCCATAAACAGGAAAGCTGGTATCAATAAACCAGCCCACCAACACGTAACTTCTTGTCTATGAAATACCCTGTTAGGCCGAGTAAAGGCAAAGTGCACACTGGGGGAGACACAGGAAGCCCCTAGAGACGACCCTTCAAGCTGCGACTCCCACAGGGGAGAGCCTGAGCGCCAGCATCCACACCCGGGCACTGTGCGAGGCGGCCACACGCTCCTGGTGGGCATGCCAGCGCGCTCAGCTGTTCAGTGGAGAGGAGGCTCGGGAATGCCAACAGAGTCTGACGGCGTGAGACGCTGCTTTATACGTAAACCTGGCTCAGTAAAGGTGATCTCTGATTACGACCAAACATACAAAGAGCAAAACCTTAAAAGGACGCCCAGTGTCACCAGGCCCCGGGGCTGCGCTGGAAAGCAGGCGCCTCACCTTTCCTCTGCTCACAGCTGGTCTTAGAGGCCCAGCTCAGCCGCAGACTCTGGTAATTCGTGTCTTCATCACAAACCAGAGTCCTGGTCAAACAGAAATCTATAACTGTCATAAAAAAAGGGAATGTAAATACCAGGCTAGCAAGAAATAACCATAACAATTAGTGCAGAGAAATGAGTCAGTCCATGAACACACAGCCTTTAGACCTGGTGCTCACACAGCAGCCTCTGGGAAAGGCCAGCACTCCCGCTGCCCAGGGCAGGGCAGCGGTGGGCACGTGCTCCTCCTACGGACTGGACTGGGCATCCGGACAGAAAGAAGACTGCTGCTCAGAGCCCCCGCGGCACAGGGAGCCGGTGCGGGCTGCGCCCCAGCCTCCCAGGACTCACAGCAGCACGGCACAGCTGAAGCGGGGACAGTCAGGTCTCAGCCGTGTGCATGTATGTGTGTGTGTCCGTGTACAGTCAGGTCTCAGCCTTGTGCGTCTGTGTGTGTGTGTACAATCAGGTCTCAGCCCTGTGCATCTGTGTATGTGTGTGTGTACAGTCAGGTCTCAGCCGTGTACGTGTGTGTGTGTGTGTGTGTGTGTGTGTGTGTGTGTGTAGAGTCAGGTCTCAGCCATGTGCATCTGTGTGTGTGTGTGTATGTGTGTACAGTCAGGTCTCAGCCTTGTGCGTCTGTGTGTGTGTGTGTACAATCATGTCTCAGCCATGTGTCTGTGTGTACAGTTGGGTCTCAGCTGTGTGTGTGTGTGTATGTGTGTGTACAGTCAGGTCTCAGCCCTGTGTGTGTGTGTGTACAGCCGGGTCTCAGCCGTGTGTGTGTGTGTGCGTGTGCGTGTGTATGTATACAGTCAGGTCTCAGCCGGGTGCCCAGCCTCAGCGCCCTCACCCCTGCACTGACTCGGGGTCCTTCTCAGCCACCCTGCAGTCACGACATCCGGCGGGGCAGCCCCAAAGCTCTACTGCCCACAGACCCTGGCACACCCCAGATCACCTCCTGCGTTAGTAACCGTGCCCAGAGGCTGCCCACGTGAAAGGACGCACATGCTTGGAGGACAGCATGGACTTGCACGTCCAGAACAGGGAGGAGACAGTGACGGGGCGGGGCCTCCCGAGGAACACAGAGGCCACGCTGTGGGAGACGGGGATCTCACCGTACTTGACGTCTGGAACCGTGACAGAACTCTCTGCAATGTTGGTGGACAGAATGATCTGGCAAACAAACAAAAAAGAGCAATCTGACACACTCACACATATGGGAAGGCAGCAGGCACAGCAAAAATAGAGCAGCTCAAAGTCCCTGAAAGGCAGAAGCACTGCACTCAGATTTTAAAATGAGCCACTGTTCTCTTTTACACGAACGTCCATAACTGGTCAAGGGCCTCGGGGTGAGGCGTAGAGTCAGTGCAGGGGGCTCTGCCCACACAGCATGGGAGCCTGGGCCGCTCACCCCATTCTCGTCTGTAAAATGGAGATGACAGCAGCACTCGCCTGCGGGAGCTGACCCCCCCCCCCCCCCCGTCGGCCGGCAGCACCACCACAATTCAGGGACAGACAAACACGATCACAATTAACCTTCCTAACAGCTCTGCAAGGCGATTTTATTGCCTCTACTTTCAAACAGTAAAACTGAGCCCTGGAGAAGGAGGTGCTCAAAAGCACACACCTGTAAGGGACAGAGCCTCGCATCATCTGTCCAGTTCCACACGCAGGCTCTCAACCCTTCCCCTCCATTTAAAGTTGCAGCTTTTTCTGGTGGACTCGCTCTCAGGGGCCCAGCGGAGCCCTCAATGCACAGAAAACCAGGCTCTGCACACAGCAGGTGCAGAGACACTGTAGGCAAGAAACGGGGCAAAGCCAGCTCCTCGACCCCGGATTCGGCAGCTGCAGGGGGTCTTGCAATTACCCAGGGCGCAGAGCAGGACAGACTGAAGGCAGAGGCCCTGGCGGGCTGCAGCGCCTAAGAGCCCTGAGCTGCCCAAGGTCCAGGCTGCCCCCGAGACACACAACCTTCTGGAATCAAAGGGGCTGGGCTGCATGTTCGGGGCCCCTGACGATCTGAAGCCACACTTGAAGGGCTGTGATAAGATAATCCCATCTCCCACCCATAAAGGATTAAAGAAATGCTCTTAAGCAGGACCAAGAGTGTGGGCTCTGACGCAACCTCCAGGGCAGTGCCAGGGACAAGCGGCCCTGAGCCCAAGAAGCAACGCCCTGAGGCTGGGGAAATAACAAACCTTAGCCAACGGGCTTACAAAACAAAGGCAAAATGAAACCATACACCTGGCTCAGCAGCAAGCACGCCCGTGGGCGACCAACCACCAGCTGCAGAGCCCACCAGCGGCAGGGCCGCCCGCTCTCGGCGGCAGGGCCGCCCGCTCTCGGCGGCGGCGGCAGGGCCTCTGAGGGGAGGCCCTCAGAGGGCAGGAGGGGTGCCCCAGCCATCCCCCTTTCTGTACCCGGGCACAGGACTTAAAAACACGTTGTTCTGCTCCTCCAAAGTCACACTTGAATGGAGTGGGTAGACCTGCAACCTGGAAAAGAAGCGAGAGGAATGAAGCGCCCACAGGCGGGAAGTGCCTATGAGAGTGAGCGACTGCTCGCTGAGATAGTTAGAATAACTTAGGGCAGAAACAACACAATGCTCTACAAGTAAACTATGCAGATTACATTTTAAACACACCTTTTATGAACCATGTTTGTGAGAAGTTCATGCATGTAGTTTATTTCACCCAGACCTAGGGAAGAAAGATAGTGGGGGAGAAAAAAAGAGATTTGTCTTCATTTCTAAAAAACCACCTTTAAGACGACATCTTTTTCAAAGATGGTACTGCCAATTCCCTTCAGTGGACTTCTTTATCCCCTTCACCTGAGTGCACCAGTACTGCCACCGACAAGTGTGGACCCTGTTTTTGCTGCTGTTCAGTCGCGTCCAGTCTTGGCAGCCCCACGAGCTGCGGCACGCCAGGCTCCCCGTCCTTCGCCATCTCCCGGAGCTTGCTCAGCCTCACGTCCACTGAGCTGGAGATGCCAGCCAACCGTCTCATCCTCTGCTGCCCTCTTCTCCTCCTGCCCTCAATCTTTCTCAGCATCAGGATC
The DNA here is from genome assembly GCA_006408675.1 of Madoqua kirkii. Taxonomy (NCBI): domain Eukaryota; kingdom Metazoa; phylum Chordata; class Mammalia; order Artiodactyla; family Bovidae; genus Madoqua; species Madoqua kirkii. The sequence goes on along the minus strand of SJYC01029654.1, from coordinate 34,281 downwards.
TTTTCCAATGGGTCGGCTCTACCAGTAACTCAAAAATATGACAACAACCGTATTCTTCCAATGTTTTCCTTTCCACGACAGGGGCTGCCTGTGAGTGCTGGCCCTATGGGTAATTTTACATTTCCTGCCCCTATCCCCGCACTGGTTTTCCAAATGCCTCACATTAATAATGCAAAACTCTTACAATCAAAAACTGATATTTAAAAAGTACTGATCACAAAGATGTGCTACATCTTTTTTATTAGGTTCAGGAATGCTCATTGATATATATAAAGTTTGCATGTGATTTTGCCACATCCTGAATTATCAATATTTGAACCTCTATGGGTTGAACTGTGTGTCCCCCAAAAGATGTGGAAGCCCCAACCCCATCCCTCAGAATGTGACTTTATTTGCAAGTAAAGCATCACTGCAGATCTAATTAGTCAAGAGGAGGTCACACTGGAGAAGACTGGGCTTTTGTTTCAACAGGACCAACGTGCTTGTGACACACACACAGCAAACAGCGAATCAAGGCAGGAGGAGAAGCATCAGGGCCTCGAGCCGAGGGGGCCAGAGACTGCCTGCCGGGAGAGGCAGCAGGAGGCCGGGGAGGGGCCCAGCGGAGCCCAGGGGAGCAGGGCCCTGAGACGCTCTGGGCTTCACCTCCAGTCTCCACGGCAGCCAGAGAGTTAAGTGTCTGCCACTCTGTTACGGCAGCCCTAAAACACCGGCACAGGGCCACTCCCAAGAGATCAGTCCCTGCAGTGAGCAGGCCAGCAAGCCCGAACTCACATGAGCGGGCGACAGAAGACAACAGCCTCAACCGCGAGGTGCCACCGGCAGACCCCTTGTTCCGGTGACGCTGAGCGCGAGAAAGCCGCACCTCGAGACAGGCGCTCCCAGGCGCGCGCTGCCCTGGCTCCACACAGAAACCGCAGCTCCGCACCGCCGCCAGCTGATGGCTGTCTTCCGGATACAGAACGACTCAGTATCAGACACAAAACTAATCCATATCGACTCAAGCAAAACCTGAGCAGAGCTTTCAACTCACACGTTGTAATCAAAGTAAAATAAGCTACCTTTCGTCATGCTTTTTGTTCTCCACCAAAACGAGCACAAATACCCACATGTTCTATATATTACTTTCCACAACAAAAAAATGCAGGAATTGTCATAGTTTCATCGCGCTATATCACTTAATTAAAAAATCATTAAAAAAAACCAGCATTTTGAGAAAAGTACAATTTAACATAAATTAATCTTGTCAAATTAATAAAAGATGCTTGCTCCTTGGAAGAAAGGCTACGAAAAACCTAGACAGCATATTAAAAAGCAAAGACAGTACTTCGCTGACAAAGGTCCATCTAGTCAAAGCTATGGTTTTTCTAGAAGTCATGTATGGATGTGAGAGTTGGACCATAAAGAAAGCTGAGCACTGAAGGACTGATGCTTCTGAACTGTGGAGAAGTTGAAAACTGTTGGAGAAGACTCTTGAGGGTCCCTTGGACACCAAGGAGATCAAATCAGTCAGCCCTAAAGGTTATCAACCCTGAATATTCATTGGAAGGATTGATGCTGAAGCTGAAGCTCCAAAACTTTGGCCACTTGATGCAAAGAGCTGACTCAATGGAAAGACCCTGATGCTGGCAAAGACTGAAGGGAACAGCAGAGGATGAGAGGGCTGGATGGCATCACCAACTCAAGGACATGAGTTTGAGCAAGCTCCAGGAGATGGTGTGAAGGACAGGGAAGTCTGGTGTGCTGTAGTTCATGGGGTTGCAAAGAGTCAGACACAACTGAGGGACTGAACTGAACTGCATATTGTCAAATATCTTAAACAGATTATTTTCTCAAATACTGAAAACAACTCGAGGACTACCTTGATTATTTCCATGGTATTACAACAATGATGTTATTAAATAAAATTTAAATACAAATGGATGACAATTACCTCAAAAATAGCAAACTTAACATAGCCGATTTTTTCCCAAAGAGGGTCAGACTGCCCTCAAACATAACATTAAACTCTTCATTGTCAACGTTTTTAGCAACATAAAGGTTATAGCAAGAAGTCAAACTAAGAACCCCATCCGTTCCCATTCCCAGAGTCCAAAAATAAACCCACTCCACAAATCACCACATTTCACCGTAGGTGCTAGACACAAAGCAGCCTCCATCCCGAGCAAGACGCCACGTTGTGGAAGGCCGGCACTCACCCGGCAGAAACACCAGCACGCTGCTCCGCTCCGACACAAACGGGGTGCCCGGCCGGGTCTTGGCCCTGTTAACAGGCGAGGTGCAAACATCAGCCAAGGTGAAGCAGTGCTGGTAGTACAGGCTTCTAACCGTGAGAGGCTCTTCCCGCCAGGTCACCCACGGCCACACTCTGTCCTGTACGTAAAAGGACACAGGGCCCCGGACGGGAGACAGAGCCCAAAGCCCCACAGGGAACCAAGAGGTCTCCAGCCTCCTGTCCCATTAAAACTCATTAGCAGCCAAAGTCTTGGATGTTTAGTTACTGTAATCTAGACCCTCAAAATACGAAAGATTTAGAATAACTATTACAAACAAACTTAAACTTATAAGGAATCGAAACGAGTATCAGAGAGCATTTTTATAGACCAAGATCTCAAACCATCCCCTCGCCTCCGGCCTGCATCAGCCCATGTACTTCGTGTGGACTCAGCAGTCCGATTCCCCACAAAGCCCCGTGGCCCGCGCGGGTGCCAGGCCTCCTCCAGGCGGGCCAGCACGGCAGTGGGCCAGCCCGCTGCCTGCCCTGCTGACCCCCCAGCTGGAGAGACCGGCAAGAACAAGGAGTGGGAACCTTCAGCTCAGCAACGAGCGCGAGACAGGGACAGGCAGGGCCGCAGAGCTGCAGCCGCTGGGCTAGCCCGCACCCCGCCCCTTTCTCTGTGCTTACTGTTCCCAGGAATGGTGGGGACTGTTGTTTCTGGGCTTTTACAAGAATTAAAAAAAAAAAATTAGAGTGGAAATTAATGAAATAGAGAAAAAAAGGCAACAGAAAAACACAAACCTAGCTCTTTGAAAAGACAAACTGACAAATCTACCTACTTTGACCAAAGGAAAAACAGAGTCCAGTGACTATAATCAGCAATGAAAGAGGGACCTCCCTGGGGGCACGGGGCATAAGAACCCATCTGCCAGTGCAGAGGACGCAGGTCCACCCTCTGGTCTCGGAGGGTTCCACAGGCCACGGGGCAGATGAGCCCAGGCGCCACGACCACTGAGCCACGTGAGGCCACCACTGGAGCCCGTGCCCGGAGCCTGTGCTCCACAGCAAGAGAGGCCGCACTCGCAGGGGGAGCCCCGCTCTCCCCAGCTACAGCCGCCCCAGCACCGCCACCAAGACCCCACAGCCAAATAATCAATCAAACTGCTTTCCATTAAAAGATAAATAAAATAAGGTCCTGCTATTTAAAATAAAAGAGAGGAAAGAGAAGACATCACTGCTGACTTTACAGAAATGTAAAGGACTGTAAAGGAGTACCATAAACAACCAAAAGCCAGCAGGTTAGCAATGGACATCAAGTGGACACAGTCCTAAAAGACACAGACCACTGAAGCTGATCGAAGGAAAACAGACAGTCTGAACAGGTGACACCACGGATGGAAAGCTGCTGGGCAGCACCACCAGACGCCCCGAGTCCACAGAGCCTCAGGCAGGCTCATGGAAAGGCCCCACATCTCTCCACGGCAATCACACCACCGCGTGTCAAAGACCAGGAGCGCAACTGAAGGTTGGCCAGGCAAAGACACACTTACCCACAAGGAACAGCCGAATCAAAAGGTTCTCACCGTAATAAGAGAAGCCAGAAGATTATGCGAAAATATCATAAAATATCTGAGAGAACAATAAAAATGGGCGCATTTGATATATGCAAATTACATATCAGTAAAGTTATTTAAACTAAAAAATTAGAAAAAGCACAAGTAAGGAGAGAAACAGCAACCAAATTTTACACTTAACAAAACTGTGTTTCTCAAATGACAGTGAGACGTTTTTATCCACATAAAAACTGAGGTTTACCAGCAGACTCAGACTTCTAAAGGACATGCTTCGAGAAGAATGGAAACAATCTAAGAAAGTCTAAGAGGAAAGAATGATGCAGAAAATGACACGTATTTGAGTAAATGTAAACACACTGATCATACAAAAATAACAAAAAACTATGGGAGCTTAAAAACAGCTAAAATAATCCTCATTTGCACGTAAGCTGTAGTTTCCAGCTTGCGTGTCAAGCACTGCTCAAGGCCCAACCCACACGTGTCCTGGCACATCCCTGGCCCCGCTGCTGGATCAGCGAGGGGTCAGGATCCAGATAGACCAAGTGCAGTGTCCGCAGGAAACCTATTCTGAAGGCACGGCACGCAGCTGCCTCCTCCACGGCATCCATGGGAAAGAAGGCAGGACGACAACACGCTGATACCTAGTGCACATTCACATCACACAACCAGCAACCAGGAGAAGAGAAGTGCCGCGTCTGTGCGCGCCTGAGTCCAGAGAACAGCCTTCCCCGAGGTCGAGGGCTGGTAACGGGAGCAGGCAGAATCTACATTCTGCTTGCTGTTCCAATATGTAAACAGTAAAAGTTTTCAATGCAGTGTAATATCCTGAAAGACTCTAACCACACCTGTAACCTAAAACTGCACTTAAGGGAAAATACCTTCTAGGTTTCAAAGAGCCAGTCAAGGAACAAGTGTCTGGATGACAACGGGCAACTGCTTAGAATCGGGAATAGAGCTTTAGGATAAATGGAATCAAAGGCAAAGAAGCATTCAACAGTCTCTCCCACAGCAGCCCCGCAAGTTCCACCTCCGGCCGTGCGGGGCGTGACTTCTGCATGTCTGTCTGCAGGCTGCAGTTCCCAGCTTAAAACCTGTCAGCCCTAAAACTGTACTTAGTATGGTTTTAGCTACTTTAAAACAGAAATTTCCAGTGAAACATTTGCTAGAGACGAACTAATTTTAAAATAGAGTGACCACTGAAAAGATACCTATCTATAGTTAATATTATAAAAACACTAAAATGCTTCAAAATGAACAAAGACTTCCCCATCCCACTGAAGCCCACTGCCCACTGGAGGGTCTCTTACCCACTCTCCTTCATGTCCAAGTCATCAAACATCTGGATCAGGGCGATGGCAGCCTCATAGACAGCCCCGGTTATCACTGGCTCCTCCAGGAGGTGAGGAGAAAGCTAGAGAGGGGAAGAAGGGAAGCTGGAACACCGAAGAGGCTCCCCAAGGGAGCTCGTAACAAGTACCCCAAATGAACACGGTATTGCCAGCAGTCAGGATCCGGGTGCCTGCTGAACAGTAAGCCCCCGACACACAGCCCCCAGCAGCAGTGCCCTGACCCATCGCTGGGGCAGCGGGGCAGTCAGGGTGCACGCCGCAGGCGGAGCCAAGCGTCGGGCAGCACATCTGTTTTGAGGACATGGAAAAGGTGCTCCAAATGCCTGTGGGGCCAGGAAGAGCTTCCCCTCCTCTGTCAACCCTGCCCTCGAGAGCTGAGGATTGAGCCCCCGGGAAGACCAGCAAGCCAGGGAAGGGCAGCAGCCCATCTGCACGTGCGACAGCCGCCACAGCATCACAGCCACTGGGGCTCTGCGGGGCGACCAGGCTTCCAGTTGGGCTAACGCCAGCCAGGGAGCCCGGGCACTGAGGAACACCGGGGTTCAGCCACACCCACCAGCCCCTGGTAAGGCCAGGACCAGCAGTCTGAGCTGGCAGCATTCACAGGGCAGAGGCCATCACTGGGGGCACACCTCCCCAGAATACCCACCATGACATCATATCACAGTTTCCATAAGATCCATTTTATAGCCATACTGCAGTTTTTCACCAAGAAGGCTTTTTTGTTTAATAATTTTACTTATCAAGTGCTGTATAAAAGACACAGCATTTGCTTGTGTGCAGAACACATCAGAAAAAGACTTCAGGAGGAGTTAGCCACAAAAGCAAACTTTCTTCCAATTTTTACAGTAAATTAACTCAGTTACTACTTAAATCATCTGTTTCATTACTACAGTTCTACTAATGTAAGTATGACAAATTTTCTTGTTTAGTCAATTAACTGAATAAACATTCTTGATGTTTAACCTTTACCTTAATCGACCTCCTACTTCACCCAGTCACCAGTACTCACCACACTACAGCCACACAAGGAAGGTGCAGAGAAAAGGCACACTCTCCACACCTCCAGCAGGAACGTCCACGCCCGCTCGAGCCGCCTCCCTACAGACAAGCTGCAAGCTGCGGGGAAGCGCGGCACCGGCTCCCAGGGCTTCCCGGAGCCCTAGAACCCAAGCCCACCGCGCACCCAGTGAGCACCCGCTGAGACGCCAGACAGAGCCCTGCCCTGCCTTCTCCAAGCCCGCGCAAAGCGGGGGACAGGACGCCCGCGGCCACAGCCCTGGCCCCCTGCTGAACCGCGGCCCCCATGCGCACCAAGGAGACCGGGAGAGGACACGGGTGCCGGCCTCGTGCTGCTGCTGGTGAGCCCGGGGCGGGCGAGCAGGCAGGCAGGGCGCCCCGCAGAGGACGGGACCCACCGCACTGGAGTCGACAGCGCGGGAAGCAGCAGGCAGGAGCTCGGCGGGAAGCGTGGATGCCCACACAGGTGCAGCCGGGGTGACTCCATCAGGCCCCCACCACCGCGTTCCTGGACCACGACCCTCGGCAGAGCGGGGCAGAAGCGCCATGTCTCTGTTCCCAGCTGAGGCCCAGGACCCCGAGTGTCTGCCTCCATCTGAGACGGCCTCACCCAGGCCTAGGCAGCTCCTCGAGGAGGAGAGCAGGGCTCCTGTGAGCGAGAGACTGAGCAGGTCGAGGAATATGGATGGACGGGGGAGCAGAATATGGACAGGGGACGGTCCAATATTATCGTGTCTCTGCCAAAACGACAAAAACAAGAGAATGATCTCTGTTCATTTTCAAGGCAAACCATTCGGTATCACACTAAACCAAGTCCATGCCCCAACCAGTAACGGTGAACAAGCTGAAGTTGAATGATTCCATGAGGAGCTATAAGACCATCTAGAACTAACACCAAAAAAAGAATGTCCTTTTCATCATAGGGGACTGGAATGGAAAAGAAGGAACTCAAGAGATACCTGGAGTAACAGGCAAGTTTGAGCTTGGAGTACAAAATGAAGCAGGGCAAAGGCTAACAGAGTCTTGCCAAGAGAACACATTGGTCATAGCAAACACCATCTTCCAACAACACAAGAGATGACTCTATACATAGACATGAACAGATGGTCAGTATGGAAGTCACACTGATTATATTCTTTGAGCCGAAGATGGAGCAGCTCTATACAATCAGCAGAAACAAGACTGGAAGTTGACTGTGGCTCAGATCAGTTCAGCTCAGTTGCTCAGTCATGTCTGACTCTGCGACCCCATGAACCGCAGCACGCCAGGCCTCCCTGTCCATCACCAACTCCCAGAGTCCACCCAAACCTATGTCCATTCAGTCAGTGATGCCATCCAGCCATCTCATCCTCTGGCATCCCCTTCTCCTTCTGCCCTCAGTCTTTCCCAGTATCAGGGTCTTTTCAAATGAGTCACCTCTTCACATCAGGTGGCCAAAGTATTAGAGTTTTAGCTTCAACATCAGTCTTTCCAATGAACATCCAGGACTGATCTCCTCTTGGATGGGCTGGGTGAATCTCCTTGTAGTCCAAGGGACTCTCAAAACTCTTTTGCAATAACACAGTTCAAAAGCATCAACTCTTCAGCGCTCAGCTTTCTTTATAGTCCAACTCTCACAACCATATACAACCAATGGAAGAACCATAGCCTTGACTAGACGGACCTTTGTTGGCAAAGTAATGTCTCTGCTTTTGAATATGCTATCTAGGTTGGTCATAACTTTCCTTCCAAGGAGTAAGCGTCTTTTAATTTCATGGCTGCAATCACCATCTGCAGTGATTTTGGAGCCCAAGAAAATAAATAAAATCTGTCACTGTTACCACTTTTTCCCTTTGTATTTGCCATGAAGTGATGGGACTGGATTCCATGATCTTAGTTTTTTGAACATTGAGTTTTAAGCCAGCTTTTCCACTTTTTCACCCTTATCACGAGGCTCTTTAGTTCCTCTGTCACTTTCTGCCATAAGGGTGGTGTCATCTGCATAGGTCATGGACTCCTTATTGCCAAATTCAGACTTAAATTGAAGAAAGTAGGGAAAACCACTAGACCATTCGGCTGTTACCTAAATCAAATCCCTTACGATTATACAGTGGACGTAATAAATAGATTCAAGGTATCAGATCTGATAGACAGACTGCCTGAAGAATTATGGAAAAAGGTTCTCCAACACTGTACAGGAAGCTGTTGATCAAAACCATCCCCAAGAAAAAGAAAGGCTAAAAGGCAAAATGGTTGTCTGAGGAGGGCTTACAAACAGCTGAGAAAAGAAGAGAAGCCAAAGGCCAAGGAGGAAAGGAAAGATGTGCCATCTGAACGCAGAGTCCCAAAGAAGAGCAAGGAGAGATTGGAAAGCCTGCCTCAGCGATCAGTGCAAAGAAGCAGAGGAAACAACAGAACGGGAAAGACTAGAGATCTCCTCAAGAAAATCAGAGACATCAGGGGAACACGTCACGCAAAGATGGGCACAATAAAGGAAAGAAATGGAATGGACCTAACAGAAGCAGAAGAGATTAAGAGGAGGTGGCAAGAATACACAGAAGAACTGTACAAAGAAGATCTTAAGGACCCAGATAACCACTATGGTGTGGTCACTCTCCTAGAGCCAGACATCCTGGAATGTGGAGTCAAGTGGGCCTTAGGAAGCATCACTATCAACAGAGCTAGTGGAGGTGATGGAATTCTAGTTGAGCTATTTCAAATCCTAAAAGATGATGCTGTGAAAGTGCTGCACTCAATATGCCAGCAAATTTGGAAAATTCAGCATGGACACTGGACTGGAAAAGGTCAGTTTTCATTCCAATCCCAAAGAAAGGCAACGCCAAAGAATGTTCAAACTACCGCACAACTGCACTCATCTCACACACTAGCAAAACAATGCTCAAAATTCTTCAAGTGAGGCTTCAACAGTATGTGAACTGAGAACTTAGAAACATTCAAGCTGGTTTTAGAAAAGGCAGAGGAGCCAGAGATCAAATTGCCAACATCCGCTGGATCACAGAAAAAACAGAATTCCAGGAAAATATCTACTTCTGCTTCATCAACTACGCTAAAGCCTCTGACTGTGTGGATCACAACAGACTGTGGAAAATTCTGAATGAGATGGGAACATGACACCACCTGACCAGCCTCTTGAGAAACCTGTGTGCAGGTCAAGAAGCAACAGTCAGAACTGGACATGGAGCAACGGATGGGTGCCAAATTGGGAATGGAGTACGTCAAGGCTGTATATTGTCACCTGCTTATTTAACTTCTATGCAGAGCACATCATGAGAAATGCTGGGCTGGAAGAAACCCAAGCTGGAATCAAGATTGCCGGGAGAAACATCAATAACCTCAGTTATATGCAGATGACACCACCCTTATGGCAGAAGAGCCTCTGTTGAAGGTGAAAGAGGAGAGTGAAAAAGCCGGCTTAAAACTCAACATTCACAAAATGAAGATCATGGCATCTGGTCTCATCACTTCATGGCAAATAGATGTGGAAATAGTGACAGTGTTTCTTTTCCGCCCGGACTTCCCTGGTGGCTCAGACGGTAAAGCGTCTGTCTACAATGCGGGAGATCGGGGTTCAAGCCCTGGGTTGGGAAGATCCTCTGGAGAAGGAAATGGCAGTCCACTCCAGTACTACTGCCTGGAGAATCCCATGGACAGAGGAGCCTGGTAGGCTACAGTCTATGGGGTCGCAAAGAGTCAGACACGACTGAGCAACTTCAGTTTATTTTCCTGGGCTCCAATATCACTGCAGATGTTGACTGCAGCCATGAAATTGAAAGACGCTTGATCCTTATAAAAAAGCTCTGACCAACCTAGACAGCGTATTAAAAAGCAGAGACATTAATTTGCTGACAAAGGTCTATATAGTCAAAGCTATGGTTTTTCCAGTAGTCACGTATGGACTTGAGAGTTTGGCCATAAAGAAAACTGAACACCAAAGAACTGATGCTTTTGAACTGTGGTGTTGGAGAAGACTCTTGAGAGTCCCTTTGACTGCAAGGAGATCCAACCAGTCCATCCTAAAGGAGATCAGTCCTGAATATTCACTGGAAGAACTGATGCTGAAGCTCCAATACTTTGGCCACCTGATGCAAGAGCTGACTCACTGGAAAAGACCCTGATGCTGGGAAAGACTGAGGGCAGGAGAAGGGAAATGGTTGGATGAAATGGTTGGATGGCATCACCGACTCAATGAACATGAGTGTGAGGAAGCTCAGGAGAAGGTGAAGAACAGGGAAGCTTGGCATGCCACAGTCCACGGGGTCGCAAAGAGTCAGACATGACTGAGCGACAGAACAACAAGGAACAGCCTCCTCCCAAATGCCCTCCATGGACTAAGCTGTGTTCCCAGGCGGTGGGTGTCCTCCAGGAGCCCGCGGGCAGGCCCAGGGAGTGGGGCCCACCCTGCTTCTGGCCCAGCTGCAGGCCGTGCTGGCCACAGCTCATCTCAGGGCACAGCTGCGGTCGTGAACTTCCCAGGGCGGGGCCGTAAGCGCCCTTGGCAATTAAAACAAGCTGAAAATCAAGCACGAGACTCTTCAAAGGACCCTGGAGGGAACTGCAGAGTTAGTAACAGAACGACCGAAGACTGGGAGGGCGGCACGGGCCACGGGAGGGCGGCAGGGCCACGGGAGGGCGGCACGGGCCACGGGAGGGCGGCACGGGCCACGGGAGGGCGGCACGGGCCACGGGAGGGCGGCACGGGCCACGGGAGGGCGGCAGGGCCACGGGAGGGCGGCACAGGCCACGGGAGGGCGGCATGGGCCACGGGGCGGTGCGTTTCCTGATACGTGGTGCCAACAGCATCAAGAGTCAGAGGGGGGCAGGCGATGCAGGCCTGGGTGCCCCGGACCTCGCCAGGCGGTCACTAGAGATGCTGGCGAATTCGGCGTGGTGCCAAGTAAGCAACGACAGCTAGGTCTGGCGAGAGCAGCGAGCAGCAGGGCAGCGGATCAGGGGCTTCTAAGGCGAGAGCCTCAGGGCTCCCCAAATATGCACAAGACGCTGGGAAAGGCGTGGGAAGCAGGGCCGCGCGGGAAGCAGGGCCGTGGATCCGCTGAGGCCCCGAGGAGGTGGGACGGGACGCGGCTCACACGCGGTGGAGAGGCTGCCACCCCGGGAGGGTCTCGCGTAAACCACACAGCGAGGCACCACGACAGCACCAGGCATCTCGGTGAGAAGACCGTGTTAACACAGGTCCCCTGACTCCAAAGGTCAGAAGAGAAGCTACATAAAGCACGAGAAAATTAACCCCGAGTTACGCCTTGCATGCCCATTCACTGAAACAGTGACTGGCAGCGACCAGGAGATGGAAACATGGCCGGGCCCAGCGTCCTCCCAACAGGAGCACGACCCACCAGCCCGCCAGGGCTCACACCTGTGTCCAGGCCTGACCCCTCCTCTGCACGACCAGGAGGGACCGACAGGCGCTAGTGAGACTGTGGTCAGCCGAATAGAGCATAAAGCACGTCTACTCGTACTCCAGACGGGTCAGACAAGGCGCAGTGCTGGAACGCTATAAACATGGGCGTTTTCCCTCCATCCTGAATGCGGGCTGCTTTAAGAGACTCGTTTCCAACCACAGACCAGTAAGGAGAGGGGAGAATGTCCCCCGACTCTGCTCTACCTTGGGGTGGGGGGCGACACAGAATAGGCAAACCTAGTGTGCATGCACACACACCCAGAAAGGAAAAGGACAAAGGAAAGGAGGGGAGCGGAGCCTTTTGGGGAGCAGCCCCGTAAGCCTCCTCGGCCCGGAGGTCCGGGCCCGTCACCAGAGATGAGCCGCGCCTGTCACCGCGTGACAGAACCGCTCTTCTCCCTGCAGCCCTCTGCCCCGAGGCCCACAGTGAAGCCCAGTCTGATGGGAAAATCACCTGAAAACCTCCAGCAGCGGGGCTCGCTGTCAGATCCCCGGCTGCTCCTCCTACAGCCGTCAAGGTCATCCAAAACAAGAGAAGTCTGAGAAGCTGCCGCAGCCCAGTGGAGCCTAAGGAGACGTGACAGCTACACCAACCCAGTGCAGGGCCCCGGAGCAGAAAGAGAGCCTGGGAGAACGGGCGAGCTCCAACCAAGCCGAGTTCGACTCACAGGGATCCACCACGTCAGCTGTTTGCTCTGACAGGTTCAGGGTTTTTTTCAAGTGCTACAAAGCAAATGTTATCTGTACACTCTAGGTGATGGATACTCAGGTGCTCACTACAAAATTCTTTCAACTTTTCTGTTCTGAAATACTGTTGTTTTAAAAGCTGGAAGAAAAAACAAGTGCTACACTCTAATGGCCATCACTGGCCTCCCTTTGACATAATCAGATTTTACAGACTACATCTTCTAACAGTAGGTGAACCCTAGCCTGCCTCTCACTGTAGTAGAGACTGCTTACTTTAACATTACAGACGCTTTTAATAGAAATCAAACTCCTCTAGAGAGCAACTTGCAGCATCCATCAAAATTCCAAATGCACACACGTCGTTTGAGCTCGTCCCACATGGGGCTCCTCAGCAACAGTGCCCCGCCCCGCCCCAGAGGTGCCTGGGTCCACAAGGAGGGTGGGGATGGGAGGAGCCCTGGTGGGCCCACCTGCGTCCAGTGGGTCAAGGCCAGCAGACATCCTGCGATGCAGCCGACAGCCCTCGCCACACAGCATCACCTGGCCCCATACGCCACCTGTGCCGAGGCCAAGAAACCCTGGTCCGCAAGATACACTCCAGACATGCAGACATGCTCCCTCTGGCACTGGTTTAATAAGAAAAGATCAGCAACACTGGGAATTACTTAAATGAGGACAAGCCTTAACACATGCACCTCGATGTTCACAGCAGCACGACTCGCGCTAGCCGAGACACGGAAGCCGCCCACGTGCCCCCCAGCAAAGAGGCCGGGGGTGGTGCGCGCACACGACGGGCTGCCGCTCCGGCCAGAGGAGAGTGGGACGGCGCCATTTTCAACAGCAGGGATGAACCCAGAGATTACCACACTAAGCGAAGGGAGTCACAGAGAGGAAGACACGTATCGTGACGTCACTGATAGGAATCTAAAACACGAGGTCAATGAACGTATCTACACACCAGAAACCAACTCACAGGCACAGAAGACAAATGTATGGCTACCAAAGGGGAAGGTGGCGGGGGGATAAATTAGGAGTTTGGGATTAGCAGACACAGACTACCACACACAAAGTGAAGCAGAAGGCCCCACCGCGAGCACAGGAACTGCCTTCAGTATCCCGTGATAAACTACGATGGAGCAGAATATGAAAAGGATAAAATACACACACAGAGATGTGATGTTTGCATTCACATGCACACATCTTTGCACATGTGAAAGTGTGTCACAGGCCAGGGTTTCTTTACAACATTGTAAATCAACTATACTTCAGCAAATAAAAAAATATTTATAGTCACATAAAAGAATGCTATATAGCTCTGAAAAGGGAATGAAGAAATCATAAAATGATACGTACAAAATGTGCAAAGTTAAATGAAAAACAGCAAGATGCACAGAGAACGAAATCACTCTGTAAAGAAGAGAAACGGCACATCCAATTTGCTTCTATAGGCATAAAAACTTAATGGAAGGATCCAAAGAAGCTGCTGACAATCGTGTCCTCTTGTTGGCAGGGGAACTGGGCAGACAGAAGACAGGAGTAAGGAGGAGCTACTTTATACCGGCAAATACTTGCCGATCTTCCGATCCTGTGAATGTAGAACCCACGTGAAAACAGTGTGAACCTGCAGCTTCTCACAGGAACGGACTGCTGTGCACAGTCCCCACAAGGCTCTCCCTTTAGTTTGCAAAATACAACTTATACTAGAAATTTTAACTAAAATAGTTACCACCCACCCCCAGCTGAATCTACAGTTTTGCAGTGAATCAAATGCCTACATTTTATTCTTCAACAAAATGTAAAACCAGTCTGAATAATTTTCACCAGGATATACAATGTGAGGGTTTATTACGCTCACAGTTTATGACATAAACCCAGGCGTTTCCTTCCTCTCATTCTTCTCCAGGCCCGTTCCACATCATCGCCCTGCTCCAATTTTAAGCTCCAATAGAGGTTTGCAATTGTAGCTAGTGAATGCAGATGTGATCAAATACAAAAGTACATTCACTGTAAAACAAACAATGCATTCCAACATACCCTGCTGTGATGAATGTGCTCCAAATCGTCGAGATAATACTCCTCAATCGAAAAAGGCTTTCCTTCCACTTCAAAGACATAAGCTGGATTCATCTTGTTCTGAACAGGAACAGCAAAGTAATCTGCAAACTCTCTGCAGTTGATGGTGGCTGACATGAGGACAACCTGGAGGAGAGACCGTCGGGAAGATAAAGTGACACCGCGGGTGGTGGCGACCAAAAGGCTCGCTAGAAGGCCAGGCTTCTCTCCCTCCAGGAATTCTCACAACTGTAACTGAATACTCTGGCTCCATCTCCAGTGTAATACAAATTATTGCAATCAGGACTGCTCAGAGATGTCAGCTTTTACAATTTCTCTTCAATTACTTTGTCAAGTGAGAAACTACACTTCTCCAATAAAGCTCAATTACAACCATTTACCTAAAAGGACACTTTGCATCAGAAAACTAGTTTAGGACAGAGTAAGCTCTAGACGGTGTGTTCCAGAAAGCTGAGGGAGCAGAGCAGCAAAGGGGAAGAGGACAAGGGAGCCAGGAAGCCTTGCCCCTAAGCGGAGAAACGGGAGGCGGCCAGCAACCAGTCCCAACAGAGCGGGATGGCAGGGGCTCGGGACTGCCTGCAGGCTTCAGTTTTGCCAGAAGGCAAATCTGGGAAGATATCCTGAGGAACTCAGCCGTGAATGCCAGAAGCAGCCTCCGCAGCTGCCAGCTGTGCCCTGGAGACGGCGGCAGCACCACACGGGGTCTCCACTGTCCGCCAGGCTCCAAAGCGCCAAGCCGGAGGCAGACACAGCTGTCTGCTGACTACATTTCTGAAGTCTAAGTCTTTGCATAAAAGTAAAAACTTTACACAGATATTATTAATACCTTTATTGGGCAGACAGAAAGTCTGTACTTCCCCTCTGATGTCAGATACAAAAGGTCGAAACCCCACTGACCCAGGTCACTCAGAAGCCAGGCTCTGTGAGGCCCTGTGGGTGCTATGGGTGGCCCCCAGGGCACGGCCGCCCCAGCAGAGGAGCCCTAACGCGGCTGCCGGAGCCGCCAGGCGAGGGCGCTTCCGGGCTTCTGTCCGCTGAGCGCGAGTGTGCACTGCTCACAGTGTCGCCGGCCCAGGCTGCCCCCCCTCCCCGGCCTGCAGCCTCCCCGCGGCTCTCCGCTCCGTCCTACAGACGCTCAGCAGCCTGCCCTGACACCTGCTTGTCCGGGGGCCCCGGGCTGAGTCTGGGCAGCCAGCGGCGAAGGCACAAAGCCGGGCCCTCTGGAGGGCTGGGTGCAGAGTGGAAGGGGGCCTAAAAGGCCCATCTGCCCAGGCTCCTCCTGCACCTAAGGCCCCCACGGCAGCTCTCTTTTTAAAAAGGAGTAAGGGAGGAAGTTTCAAGAGTTTCAAAATACTTACTACAAAGCCATTCAGAACCTGACTTCTAGTTTCTTAGCCCAACTACACACACCATTACAAGGTTCTATATTCAGAGAGCATTATGCTTCCTATACTTTTTTAATAAATCATGAAAACACTGAAACTGACAAGGCATTTCCTACTATGCGTATGATCAGTACCAAATTCCTGTGTGCCATTTTCAACAGTGGTATATTCTTTTTAATTTACCAACACTCTTAACTCCTAAAAAGTAAAAAAAAAAAAAAAAACACACAACACTGTAATCAAGTTATTATCTTACAGTAAAAATTAGTCTTAAAATGACAATCACGGGTTTCCCTGGTGGCTCAGTCACGAAGAACCTGCCTGCCAACGCAGGCGACACGGGTTCAATCCCTGATCCAGGAAGATCCCACACGCCCTGGAGCCACCCAGCCTGTGGGCCCGACTACTGAGCCTGTGACAGAGCCCAGGACTGCAACCTCTGAAGCCTGGGCACCCCAGAGCCCGCGCTCCCCAGCAAGAGAGGCCACCGGGCGAGAGGCCCGCACGCTGCACTAGAGAGCAGCCCTCCTCGTGGCAGCTAGGCAAAGCCCACACACCACGGAGACGGCCGCAGCCAGAAGCGAATGGATAAATAAAGCCATCTGTAAAAGTGACCGTTGAGAAAGGTCTGGTTCTGTTGATTCTCTCCATCATGTGATGGTCCTCTTAAGCAGTGAGAGTCTCTCAGTCGTGTCTGACTCTGTGAGCCCATGGACTGTACTGTCCATGGAGTTCTCCAGGCCAGAATAATGGAGTGGGTAGCCTTTCCCTTCTCCAGGTAATCTTCCCAACCCAGGGATCAAGCCCGGGTCTCCCGCATTCCAGGAGGATTCTTTACCAGCTGAGCCACCAGGGAAGACCCAGAATACTGGAGTGGGTAGCCGATCCCTTCTCCAGGGGATCTTCCCGACTCAGGAATCGAGCCAGCGTCTCCTGCATTGCAGGCGGATTCTTTACCAGCTGAGTAAACACTGAAACTGACAAGGCATTTCCTACTATGCGTATGATCAGTACCAAATTCCTGTGTGCCATTTTCAACAGTGGTATATTCTTTTTAATTTACCAACACTCTTAACTCCTAAAAAGTAAAAAAAAAAAAAAAAACACACAACACTGTAATCAAGTTATTATCTTACAGTAAAAATTAGTCTTAAAATGACAATCACGGGTTTCCCTGGTGGCTCAGTCACGAAGAACCTGCCTGCCAACGCAGGCGACACGGGTTCAATCCCTGATCCAGGAAGATCCCACACGCCCTGGAGCACCCAGCCTGTGGGCCCGACTACTGAGCCTGTGACAGAGCCCAGGACTGCAACCTCTGAAGCCTGGGCACCCCAGAGCCCGCGCTCCCCAGCAAGAGAGGCCACCGGGCGAGAGGCCCGCACGCTGCACTAGAGAGCAGCCCTCCTCGTGGCAGCTAGGCAAAGCCCACACACCACGGAGACGGCCGCAGCCAGAAGCGAATGGATAAATAAAGCCATCTGTAAAAGTGACCGTTGAGAAAGGTCTGGTTCTGTTGATTCTCTCCATCATGTGATGGTCCTCTTAAGCAGTGAGAGTCTCTCAGTCGTGTCTGACTCTGTGAGCCCATGGACTGTACTGTCCATGGAGTTCTCCAGGCCAGAATAATGGAGTGGGTAGCCTTTCCCTTCTCCAGGTAATCTTCCCAACCCAGGGATCAAGCCCGGGTCTCCCGCATTCCAGGAGGATTCTTTACCAGCTGAGCCACCAGGGAAGACCCAGAATACTGGAGTGGGTAGCCGATCCCTTCTCCAGGGGATCTTCCCGACTCAGGAATCGAGCCAGCGTCTCCTGCATTGCAGGCGGATTCTTTAC
Organism: Madoqua kirkii; assembly: GCA_006408675.1. NCBI lineage: Eukaryota > Metazoa > Chordata > Mammalia > Artiodactyla > Bovidae > Madoqua > Madoqua kirkii. The sequence continues at coordinate 16,723 of SJYC01029654.1, read as the reverse complement.
CAGCTGAGATACCAGGGAAGCGTATCTTAAGCACTGAGTCAGCCTACTGCAAAGCTTGGGTTCTACTTCCTCTGTGCCCACCAGGTGAGACTGTGACCCTCCCAAGGCTGACGTCCCCATCCTGGAAGGTGGGGAGGGAGGAAAGTCTCCCTAAGCCGAGAGATGGAGCATGTGCAGACAAGATACCGTGTGGTCTAGCAGCGCCTGCTTTCCAGGGACAGCAGGTCTTCCCACAGCCCTTCCCGTGGTGAATGACCGCGCCAGTCTCCACCGCTCTGGGAGACTCTGGCAGAGCAGAGCTGGGCTGACCTGCGTCTAGACTGCGTAATAATTGTACTCTGCTCCTCTGGTCAAGTTCACGTCCTCATCCTTTCTGCTCAGATAAACTGTAAACAATGCTGGCCATCCCCACAGACTCCCGGTCAGCGCCTAACGTGAGTCTCCTATAAAGCAGGGCCCGCAGCCACTAGCTTCAACGCGACTCAGGGCTGCTTGTGAAAGAGATGACAGAGTCGCATTCCCTCAAGCTCTGGTTTTTATTCAGCCCAGCTGTGCTCTAATACCCAGCATTTCATTATTTCCTGCAGCCTGGAGAATATTTTACAATTTAACGCAACATAATAACCAAAAACTCTTCCACTGCCTGATCCTAAGAGAAGGTCCTCTGGCCAGCTTCTTGGCAAGATCTGGAGGGCTGCAGAGACAATGGTTTTAAGAGTCACTGCTTTCAACCATTTCTACTGAACAAAACTACATGATAAGTCTAACCCTGAATATTTCAGTTACTCATAAAATCAACTTTACCTTCACAAAACGTGAATTTGTTCTTAAAAGTCTGCGGACAACTAGCAACAGGAAATCCATTTCTTCAGTTCGCTCGTGCACCTACAAAATAAGAAGGGAGGCCCCCACGGGGGAAGGCATCTGTCAGTGTGGAGTGACTGGGGGGAAGGGGCTCACCGCCGTGCCCAGGGCCGGGGTCAAGGCTCCGCGATGGATGCCACCACTCAGCCCCCAAACCAGGACGTGCAGGAGAGGCATGTGGGTCACTGTCCGCCCTCCACCCCCGGGTCCCCGGTAGGACCCAACTGGCATCCGGGCAGGGGCACGTCTAGCACTCTCAGCCCCGTCCGCTCAATGCCAACAGTGGCCTTGGTCCCTGAGACAAGACAGAGGAGCACAGAGCAGCCTCCCGCAGCCACCGCCGGCCCACAGCCCCTGCCCCGGGCCCATCTGCACTGACCGCGGCAGGGGCGCGGGGCAGCAGGCCGCCTGCCCGCAGGGCGGGAACTGACGGGAGGCCCCGAAGAGCTGGCTTGGCAGGAGCAGAGGGCAGCAGGGAGCCGAGTGCCCGGGACACGGGGCTGCGAGGCCGGGAGGCTGCCCCACGCAGCCCCGCTCAGCCAGCCGCCTCCCAGCCAGACCCCACCCCGCCCCGGGGCCTGCCCACCCCCGCCAGCTAACGCCAGGGGGTGAGTCACTTGTGGGGCACCTGACCCTGAGGCGGGCTGCCCCGGGCACAGGGGGCTCCTCCCTGGGCCACGCCTCTGCCGACACGGAGAGGAGAGCTCCTGAGTCTCAAAGAGGGAGCCCCTTCTCCGCAGGGCGAGGTCGGCTGCCGCGTGTCTGGCCAGACACCTTAGAAACCTAACCCTCGCTCTCACCAAACTCAGTGTGGAGAGCAGCACCTCAACGCGAACGTGCTGCCCTGGACTTGAGAAGCGGGAACAAAGGCTGTCCTCAGTGAAGAGCCCCAGGGGGGCTGTCCTCAGTGAAGAGCCCCAGGGGGGCTGTCCTCAGTGAAGAGCCCCAGGGGGGCTGTCCTCAGTGAAGAGCCCCAGGGGGGCTGTCCTCAGCACCGAGGCCTCCAGCCCCCATGCCACCCTGACGAGCCCCCAAAGCTCAGACTTATGTCACATAATCACTTCTGCTGCTGGAGGCTGGGCTGCCCCTCCTGCCTGAGGACCCACTCAGCCCTCCACCCCAGGGTCCTCTCCCCGACGTTGGCATTCCTCCGTCCACATAACCACACCTCAGCAGACATCTGTCCCCCCAGCAGAGAGGTTGAGAGCAGAAACTACAGCTTCTCCAACTCTATGACCTCAGCACCGAATGAGGCAGGTACTCTACAGACGTTTACTGAATGATTCATCCCCGACGTTGGCATTCCTCCGTCCACATAACCACACCTCAGCAGACATCTGTCCCCCCAGCAGAGAGGTTGAGAGCAGAAACTACAGCTTCTCCAACTCTATGACCTCAGCACCGAATGAGGCAGGTACTCTACAGACGTTTACTGAATGATTCACCTGAAGTGAGTTTATTCTCTTTCCAGAGCTAAGAAGTTAAGGACATGACCATTCCGTTCCCTGCTTATTTAACTTATATGCAGAGTATATCATGCGAAATGCCGGGCTGGATGAAGCACAAGCTTGAATCAAGATTGCCAGGAGAAGTATCAATAACTTCAGATATGCAAATGATACGACCCTTATGACAGAAAGCAAAACTAAAGAGCCTCTTGATGATGGTGAAAGAGGGGAGTGAAAAAGCTTAACATTCAACATTCAAAAAATGAAGATCATGACATCCAGTCCCATCACATCATGGCAAACAGATCAGGAAAAATGAAGACAGTGACAGACCTTATTTTCTTGGGCTCCAAAATCACTGCGGATGGTGACTGAAGCCATGAAATTAAGAGATGCTTGGTCCTTGAAAGAAAAGCTAGGACAAACCTAGACAGAGTATTAAAAAGCAGAGACATCACTTTGCCAACAAAGGTCCATCTAGTCAAAGCTATGGTTTTTCCAGTAGGCATGTAGAGATGTGAGAGTTGGACCATAAAGAAGGCTGAGCGCCAAAGAATCGATGCCTTCTAACTGTGGTGCTGGAGAAGACTCTTGGGATCCCTTGGACTGCAAGCAGATCAAACCAGTCAATCATAAAGGAAACCAACCCTGAACATTCACTGGAAGGACTGATGCTGAAGCTCCAATACTTTGGCCACCTGATGCAAAGAGCCAACTCACTGGAAAAGACCCTGATGCTGGGAAAGACTGAAGGCAGAAGAAGGGGATAACAGAGGATGCGATGGTTGGACGGATCATCGACTCAGTGGACATGCGTCTGAGCCAACTCTGGGAGATACCGAAGGACAGGCGTGCTGCAGTCTATGGAGTTGCAGAGTCGGACACACTGAACAACAGCATTCCATTTTCAACTGCCTGGCCGTCTTCAACTTTTGCTCTTATATTTGTGGGAACAATATTCTTTGTAAACGTAAAACTTCAGGCCTATCCAAACCTGTTCATTCTTTAAGCAAAGTTATCACAGTGGCAAGTGACAAGACGCTCCCGTGGGGGCAAGTTCCCGCAGAGTGCAGCTGACGTGTCCAGCTGCCATCACGCAGCTCAGGAAAGAATGAAGCCGGTACCACAGTGCACACAGGCGTGCCCACGCCACTCGGGTGTGTGTGTCAGAAACACCTCCTTCCACAGTAAGAAAGAGGCTGGAGCTACAGAGAGAAACAGAAGCTTGTGCAACAGCGACTCTGGAGTAGGCCGCCCAGGGTGAGCCCCGCCAGGCGAGCCGGAGGCCTGCGTGAAGGCTCAGCGGCCGGCGGTGACTCCTGGGGACCTCACCACACCGCCAGCGCCTTTGGGCATACTGCCTAAGCTTGATTTCATCACCACCTGAAGATACTCAAAACTGGCAAAAGTCGTGAAGAGAACATGAAGCACACCGCACGCCCCACTGTACTGCGGAGAACCACAGAGCGCGTCCCGCTCTTCCCCGTCCCAGACCCCCAGGAGTGCCGCAGAACAGGCGCGCACACGACCTAGCCAACGCGCCCGCTCAGCTTCAGCTGCAGTACCGCCGGAAGAATTCCCACACACTGAGGCGCGGGCAAGTCATTCCGGCTTACGCGTGGCACGGCCTGGTCTTTACACCAATTAAGCAGCCTTGTTTTGTGGCCTCTCACACAGGCATCTTGTATCTTCTTTGTCCACTAAAGGAGAGGATGCATTTGAGTCAAAACGGAGTAACTGCGGTTCAGTCATCCAGGGTGGAGCAGGCTGGCCACTGCGGACATGAATCCAGACTGCCCGTGAAGCCCCGAGGATTGCGTGTCCTTCACTGTCCCGGACCCCAGGCCTCCACCCGCATTCTCAGGCGGCATCTGCCAGCAGCAGCCCCGTGGTCTCAGGCCTCCCTGGCTCTGCAGCCCTCTGGCCCCTCCCTTCTCCCCGGCTCCAACCCTAACTCGGACAACAGCTGGCGCTACGTCTCTGTTTTTGCCTCTCCAGGCCCCACCTCATAGCCCAGAACACAACTCAGTGCCTCAGGAAGCTGGGTCTCCCAGGCAGTCGGCGGGAGTTTGGCTCAAATAGCACCCTTCTCTTCTTGTTATAGACTGTTTACTCATGAGTCCCGCCGACAACGTTTCGGTTCCATGCTGATCACACACGCACCAGGAGGGTGGGGAGACCTGCCCAAGAGGGCCGCGCAGCGGGCCTCACTCCGGCCTCTGTCAGGAGCTCCAGCACCACCTCGGAGTCTCCCACAGATCCACGTATCCGCTGTTTCCAAGGCCTCAAGAAACCAATGAAGCTTCTCAAGGTATAACTACTGCTGAGGTTTAAGACTCCAGAGTCTATAGGGAGGTACTTCCAGAGCTTGAGGGGCAACTATCTGAACACAACATCACTTCACCTCAAAAAATCCTAGCTTAACATTGAATGAAAATTGGGAATCCCCTGGAGGTCCAGTGGATAGGGGTCGACACTCAAGGCAGAGGGCACAGGCTCAATCCCTGGCTGGGGAACTAAGATCCCACCAGCCCCACGGCACAGCTGAAAGAAGACAGAATAAAGTCAAATCAAACTAAAATCAACTAAAATATTCTATCCTTATGGTGAAAAGTTGAGACAGCTAAGACTGGCACAAAGAAAGGGTTCACAGTACATTATTAGGGATTTTTTTTTTTTAGAAAAGTGAATAGATTTAATATCTATTCATTTTCTTAAAAGATGTTTTTATTGTTCTTACTGTTCTTGTTTTACTAGCTGGAAAGTATCTGTAAGGTGCTGAAAACACCTAGAGACAATCAAAGTTCTTTTAACTGTCTGATGTGGCTAATGCTGCAACCAGGGCCAGCAGGTGCCGGCTGTGAGAGGCCAGAGGGCGAGCGCTCTGGCTCCGAGGCGCATGGGGCCCGGCCCTGCTCATCCCTCGCGCAGCAGCCCCAGAGCGCTCAGGACCGCGGCAAAGCTGCGTGCCGCCGAAACTGCACTCACAGAAAGGGCCAAATTCAGCGCGAGGGCTGCAGTCTGCCAACCCCCGGTCTCAACAAAGAATCTCTGCGTTCTCAACCTCCTGACCCATGTTTTGCAAGTAAGAGCAAAGGATAAAAAGAGCAAATCAACTTTCATGAGTAGAACAAACCGATACAGACTCAGAGAACTTTCTGACACCTTACCAGCAACTCGCTCTGTGCTCTCAGCAAATGCAGAGCGGAGAGCGGAGCACTTACTTCGTCGATGAAGATGTGAGTGAACTCCACCAAGCTCTTGGCACTGACGATCTTCTGGAGCAGGACTCCTGTGGTCATATAGATTAACTTGGTGTCTTCTGTCGCTATTTTTTCCAACCCTACCTAAAATTGGGGAAGGAAAAAAGAGAGAGTTTTCTATTTAAATGGTTTACATTTAACTACAAAGAAAGCAATATTCATTTCATAATGAAGGTAAGAGAAGGAACAAAAAATTATCATATACCGCAAAAAAAATAGGGTCTAAACTAACATATTCTCAAACTGATTTTTCTTCTTCTTTGGTGCTGAGGGGAGAGACTGGCTATTTTGATGCTGAGATGACTATGTATGAAGACCTCTTCAACATAAAGACATAATTAGAGAGAGAATTATAAAAGCCATGAGTCTGAGAATTCTCACTTCTTTTATATTCAACTGAGAAAGAAATTAAGCTATTTTCAAGAACTTCTGATTTTCACTCTTTCTCAAATTATGCCGTAACTCTGCTCCATAAGCACCTGATTGCATCTTCTCTCCCAGCAGAAAATAAATCACATCCTATCAACGACTTACGTAAAAGGCAAAACGAACAAGGGGAGAAGCTCACCTGGTAGCCCACCAATCCACCCAAAACCAGCCGCGCTCTCTGCTGATCCAGCGGGCGATGCTGCTGGCCCCGATCTTGCGCGGCTGGGTGACCACGATGTTGCAGTAGGCGGAGCGCTGCAGACAGTGGTCGAGGATGTACTGCGGGAGCTGGGTGCTCTTGCCGCTGCCTGTGGCGCCGTGTATGATCACCACGGAGTTGCTTTCTATCAAAGAGATGACCTAGAATAAATGGTAAAACAGAATTCCTTCAAACTGGCCACAAATTTAACAATGATGTGAAGCATTACCTATGAACCGAAAGCTTAATCCCAGGAAGACTTTCGGGATTTCTTTTCTCCTCACCCTTATAAGCTAAATCCTTAACCGAACCACCTAAACATCACAAAGGGGACACAGGTCACTGGTGGTTACTGCGCTTGAAACAATCTGGCCACTTCGAGCAGCAGCGGATGGCTACAGACATCCAGGCCACGCTCAGCGCCCCCGGGCCTTCTCCATCTATAAAGATGAAGATGCCAAGCTGAATTTCTACAGCTCTTGTTACGTCTCAACTTCTATTATTTTTAAATTGTGTGCTGAGCCTCCATCTAATTCTACTAAGAAACATGAAAACACAGCTGTTGTTACACATAACAAATGTACACTCAGTTCCCATTTGAAACTCTCCCACTGCTCCCGAGCCTGACTGCAAGAGCAGCGCCGCAGCGCCAATCCAGCCACCCACCCCTGCCCACCCCCGCCCAAATGCCACTCAGGGTCACTCTAGTCATCAAAATGGCCAGGGATGCAAGCTAAGTTTAATGTTGGCCTCTTAAAATTAATAAAGCTTATCTACTCTACACAAGTTGCATGATTCAATCTAAGACAAAGCAAAAATGAATTCAGAACATTTACAGTTTACTGCCATCTGTAACCATTTCTTCCATTAGTACAGTTAATTGCAATTTCAATACATCTACTTTTAACCAGGCTTATGCCGTGCTAAGTCACTTCAGTTGTGTCTGACTCTTTGCGACCCCATGGACTGTAGCCCACCAGGCTCCTCTGTTCATGAGATTCTCCAGGTAAGAATACCGCAGTGGGTTGCCAGGCCCTCCTCCAGGGGATCATCCAGGCCCAGAGGTCAAATGGGCGTTTCTCACATCCCGTGCACTGGCAGGCGGATTCTTTAACACTAGCGCCACCTGGGAAGCCCAACCAGGCCTAGTAACACATAACTAACTAAAAATGCAATCATCTTGCTGCTGTATTGCCTGACATTACTCATAAAATGATATACCAAAGACTGATCAATAACCAGGCAACACAACCAGCCAGTGTGTAAAGGAACCCCAGTGGGATGCTAGAGGCGGCTACGGCCAGGGGCAGGCAGTATCCGCTCTCTGAAAAGCCCGGGCAGCGGGACTTGAAGGCAGCGGCTCCCTGGGCCCGCAGCTGTCTGCTCACATCCACTTCAGAGCAAGGGAGAGAGGATGAAGGATTAAACCAGAAAAGGTGGGCTGGGGGACGCTGAACGAGTGACGCACGGAGGGAGGAAGGCCCGCTGCTCGGTCACAGCACAGAGCCACCTCCCAGTGCCCGCCCGGCCCCTTGTCACTTTCAGACTAGAAACCAAGGGCTGGATCACTGGCATGCAAGCAACAAAACTACATCATGAGAAAAATCACGTTACCTCTTCCTTACACCGGCTTATAGGCAAATCAGGATACTTATAGGTTGTCTCTGGGATGCATATCGCATCGCTTGATTTAGCTAAAGGTGGCCTTGGACCTGGATTCAGACAAAACAAATACAATGCTATTTCTTATGTGAAAAAAGGCAAGATAAACAACCCCATGTTTATCTAGTCTATATATGCAGCATATACACAGCAAGCTGTACATACACACACACACACACACACACACACACTCACCGCTAACACTGTAAGCAGGGTCTTTAGCAAGCTCCCAGTGCCCACCCCCAGCAACGCACAGGAGCGGAGCGCCACGTCCCCGTCCATCACAGCCATCAGCGCCTCTGAGACAAGAGACCTGCAGAGCGCAAAGCCCATCACTCACAAAAGCACAAAGATGACTGGCTGAAAGAACTGACTCGGATTTGAAAAGTCACACCAATTTTTTAAAAGTTCACTCCTCGCTACTGGAACAAATCGACAGTAGACCACCACACACCACCTTGGGAACAGGGGTCCTGAGAGGGAAGTCTCTGCTCTGACAAAGACTCATCAGGGGAGCTCTGCCCAGTCCTATGAGTGAATAAAAGTGTTAGCTGCTCGGTCCTGTCTGATTCTTCATGATCCCACGTACTGTAGCCTGCCAGGCTCCTCTGTCCTTGGGATTCTCCAGGCAAGAATATTGGAGTGGGTTGCCATACCTATAGGGGATCTTCTCAACCCAGGGACAGAACCAGGGTCTCCTGCATGGCAGGAGGATTCTTTACCCCTGAGCCACCAGGGAAGCCCAGTGAATGTTCTCTTGTAAATATACACGCTCCTCTCCGGCAATGCCACAAATTCTTGGCAAACTGACAGTCATCAAAAGTCTCAGCATACAAACTTTTATTGGGAAATAATTTTACTTCCAAAGCAAGCTCTGGAGCGTCCCTGTCTCTCCCAGCCTCAGCACGGGGCTGGCCCTCCTGGGCCCTTTTCTCGAGGCGCTCTTCCCGCTCCCCCTAGCCCTGTGCTGCTCCGCCCCGCCTCTCCCTCCGCCGCCGCCCGACACACACGGGCCCCTGCTTCTCTCCTGCTGTCCTACACGCTCCCCTACACATGCCCTCAGTTTCGAAACTGGCCTAGCTATATGATTACAATACGGCTAGTTTCCTGCAGTTAAACCAACAACTTGTTCTGAGCCTGAAGAGCAGAGGGGCCAGCGCTGTTCTCCCTCTTTGTGGAAACAGAGTTCCTCCCAGGGCGCCGGGCACTGACTTCAGTAGGCTGCTCTCCAAGTCCCGCCCCCGACAGCTTTCCGCCGGCTAGCCACCTCACTGCTGACCGGCTCTCGGAAGCCTGCGCTTCCGGCCGCCCCCACCTCTCTCCTCCCCTGCCCCGTCGCAGCTTTTACAAGTCACAGCCTATGCCTCCGTCCCGTGCGCCCACCGCTGCACTTCCTCCCAGTCTCACCCCTTCTAGAAGCACGGGGCTAAAAATCCCTTAAATTAACCGCGCTATCTTCAAAACACGGAGCAAAATGCAGAGTGTAAACAGTTCCTAATTTACAAATGGTTCCAACATTTTATTAAATTATTTGGAATTCTAAATGATGGCTGGGCACCCAGACTGCTCTACAAATGCAAGAACTGAGACAATGAAGCCTAAAGAGGGAAAAAATCTGGCCTTCCCCCTCTTGAGGCCGGCAGACTGACCCATCAAGAATCGGCCTTTCCAGCGCAAAGGGCTGAGGCTCCACAGCCGAGGGGGACCCGAGAGACGGGGCAGGGACACCAGGGGCGCCTGGGCCTGCCGGGGCCACGAGGCGACACGGACTCTCCAGAGACCAAAGGCTGGCAGCCGTGGCTCCCAGAGCCGCTGAAAGAGCCGTCACGTTAACCACACTAATGTGACTCACACTCCTTGATGACATACATTTTGAAGGCTGCTACTTGAAGACAGAAATGCTACAAGAAAAATTCCGCAAGGCCTAACTCTATTGTCTAAACCGCAGCCCTTCCTCTGTTTAACATGCAACACGGGCTGACATTTTCAGGTCACTGGCTGGAGCCGACCCAGCACGGGTCAGTCCAGCCTCCGAGTCCACCGCCAGAGGGAGGACGACGGCCAGAGGGAGGACAGAGGCCAAAGGGAGGACCGAGGCCAGGGAGGGGCCCGGCTGCGCACCCGGGGCACCTGCGCATGCGAAGCCCCGCCAGTGGTGGCTCAGGCCGACTCCGCGAGCAGCAAGCGTGCAGAGAAAGGACGGGGCCACCCAGGACAAAGCCACACGCCGGCACAGCCGAGCCTTGACTCGGAAGTGACACAGGCCACACCCCTCAAAATTCGCTGTTTATTTCCCTGTTAGCTCTCTATTCCAGGTCATTAACATTAACATTAAAGCATTTCACTTGAACTGGAAAAAACAGGAAACCATGAAAATTGCTAGTTTCTCTTTACTAAGTCACCCCGTTATTTTGGCATCAACCAAATCTAAAGTCTAACCCCAAAATTCAGCAGTTCAGGGCTCCAAATACTATACAATGGACATGACGGATTTTAACTGAAGAACATAGCAACACTGCTTATCAGGAAGTCTATTACACACTGCACAGTACAGAAAGGAAGCTTCATTACCACATTACTGACCTAACCACAAAATTAAATCTTCAAAATAAATAATTACATATCACTTTCTCCAAGTAAGGGTTGGTGTTCCAAACACAAAATTAAACTTGACTTTTTCCTTCTTCAGTTATTAAGAACTCCATAAAGGCCATTCTTTAAAACCCAGAAGGAAAGTTCCAAGAGGAATGGAAATCACCAACAGAAATATCAGCGAACAAAAGGCAGGCCAGGCTACGGCCTTTCATCACAACTACAGACACATCCCAGGGTGAGTTCAAAACCGCTGTGTGAAAAGAGCAGAAACCTACTGTGGGCAGGGGCCCAGAGTCTAGAACCAAGCTGTTCAGAAATGCTATTAAATTTCAACTTTTGAAAAATTATTTACCTTTAATTATGCAAAATAATTCTAATGTTCACTTCAGTTTAGTTGCTCAGTCCGAATGTGCGTTCTTGAATTTCTACTTAGAAATAATTTTTAAGCAAGTTATATAGATGAAATACCACCCGCATCACACCAAAAGCGAAAGTGCTCTTATCTGGACATGGCAGGATGCTCACTCTGAAGCCTTGGTGCTGGACCAGAATTAGGGGACTGACGAGCTCTCACAGCTTTAATGCAGACAGAGCAGGGATAGAAGCTGCTGTGCGCTGTGTGTGTGCGTGTGCACACAGACACACACAGACACACACACACACACTCGAGAGAACTGCCTCTCTGCCCTCAAGGGCACGGCCACGCTTTGGAAGCCGGAGCGTGAGCCCAGCCACTTCTCGGGCCCACACCAGCCCCTCCGATCCAGTCTCTCCAGTATGAGCGGAGCAGTCTCCTCAAAACACTGCTCACTCGACACTCCTCCCCTCCGACTCACCCAGGATAAACCTAGACCCTTCAGCCCACCGCTGCTCTGAGCACTAGGACCAGAGCTTCCGCCCTGGGCCGGCCGCCAGCAGCTGCGCCCGCATCTCCCCCACGATCGCGCTCAGCTTCCCCGCTCCTGCGGCAAGGACCCTGAGCCTCACGCTCACGCCGCACACCGTCCCTCTCCCGCAGCTCTGAGCATCCGAGGCCCACAGCAGTCTGGCTGGCTCCTTCTGCAGGCTCTGGGGAGGACCGTCCCCACACCTTTACAGCTTCTGGAGGGCCTGCGTCCCCTGGCTCCCCGCCCCCTACTCGAATCACGCAGCCCATGGCGCCTGCCATCACATCCACTGCTGGCTCTGGGAAGAGCCCCGTGCTCGCACCGGGCCCACCCGGCAGCACCCCCACCTCAAGCTCCTTAATGTCGTCAGAGCCGCAAAGCTCCTTCTGCCATGGACACAGCACAGGCACCGCCCTGAAGATGAAGGCGTGGGCCTCTCAGGAGGGCTGTGACTCAGCCCCCGCGGCCCCCGCCCAGGGCTGGGGGCTTCCCTGGTGCCTCATCTGGTACAGAGTCCACCTGCAACGCGGGAGCCCTGGGTTCAATCCCTGAGTTGGGAAGATCCCGTGGAGAAGGGAAAGGCACCCACTCCATGGACTGTACAGTCCATGGGGGCGCAGAGTCGGACACGACTGAGCGCCCTGCACTCTCCCATGGTTGGAGCCTCAGACTCTCCCCCGTTACAGCCCTTGGCATGCATTCCCCTCTCCCCGATCCCCACGCTGCCTAGGTAACTTCTAAAACTTCTACTCATCCTTCAGCTCCAGTCCTGATTACAACGTTCCTGAACCCCAGCTCAAGTCACAATCTTTGTCCCAGGCCCGCAGAGAGCTACGTCCCAGGGCATTCAGCTCTAAAGGCCCCTTCGTGTAGCCATGTGCTCACACGACGGCCTCCCTGAGAGGCGAGGCCAGGCCCTTTCAGCTTTTGTGCTCACTGCTCCCCACGGTCCTGGGCTCACATCCTGATCAACACTGGTCTTGGAGTGAATCTTCCAAGTGCAGCGAAAGCTATATGAACTCCTTAGTGAAAATTTCCAAATATATTAAAGGTGCCACGCACAGAGATTGCAAATAGTTTCAAGAATGAACCCAAAGCAAAGGTTCCGAGAGCAGACCCGGGACTCGCAGGCATCCCTCTGCAGTCCAGGGGCTTCTGCGCAGGGGCAGCAGGGGCACGCCGGGCGCTGCCTACACAGGGCAACAGGAGGCCCTGGCACCAAGCACCGTCTCAAAACTGACACACCTCCCCATGAGACGGCGACGATGGCCGTCTGCCCACAGTAACACGCGGCTGTGGCAGGCTTCTAGCAACGTCTGCAACTCCCTCACACAGGTCAAATCACCAGTCCTCACCCACGGCTGATTCATGCTGATGTCTGAACAGAAAACAACAAAATTCTGTAAAGCAACTATTCTTCAATTAAAAAAATAAATATTTAAAAAATCACCAGTCTCCTATTCATTCGAAAAGCGTCCCTTCCATAAGCAGTCACGCAGTGACTGCTCCTAAAGTGCTGTGCTGTACTTTCCTTAGCACAAGTGAACATCGGACTCTGAAAGGTCACTTCTGGTAATAGGGTACGGTGTTTTTCAGACAAATATTGCCCTGAGGACAACTAAAGATGCCAGATTAAATATACAAACACCATCTTTAAAAAGCCAAAAGTTTGGTGAGAGAGGGAAAAACCCCGGGGTAAAGTCTCTAACAAGGCTGGGACACAGGGAGGAAAAGAAAGAACTCAAAGCTGCTTCTGCCTCAGGACAGAGACCAGCAGGGGGAAAGGAACCAGCAGACAGCAGAATGTCCAAAGCAGGAGAAACACAGGCTGAGTGAGGGAGGGGTCTCGGAGACGACGGCTCGGAACGTTCCAGAATGGACGCAAGGTATCAGCATTCCATGCTGTCAGCAAGTCCAAGTGAAGACCATTAAAAGGATTAACACACTTTTATATATGGGCTGTATGTTGAAATTTTCAAAAAGGCTGAAAAGGAAAATATTACTCGAACCCCAGCTTCTATGTCTACATCAGAGCGTGAGCACACAGCGTAGATGGGGATAGAACTTCCTGACTGGCTGGTAGGAAGCTTGTGATACGTAAGCTTTTGCAAAGCCAAAAAAATAAAACTTACTCCTACCATATGAATCAGACCTAATGCTAACAAGAAAACCCACACAGAAAAAGACTGCAGTGCACTCACAGGAAGTGAGACGCTTGATGTAAACTCTGAACAGCTGCACCCATGGGAGGAGGAGAGACTACAAAGGCCTTCTGTACCTTATTTCACACATTTACGTAGGATTTTAAATTGTTTTAATACAGCCATTCTTAAAACTATAATAATTTTTTTCATTAACTTTAATGATACAGATGATTTAAAAAAAAACAGAAAACTCACATTTATAGGCTAATGAACATCATTAAATTGCTACATGTGAGTAGATAAATTCGTTTATCTTTCATGCATCTGAAATACGCTTACTTTCATTTTTGGAAACTATTTTTTCTGGGTACAATAGTCAAGGCCTGTTATTATTTTACAGATTTTACTCCACTATATTCTTGCTCGTATGGTTTCAAATGGGAAATCTGTGGTCCTGTTCGTTCCTCTATGCGTAATATGACTTTCTTCTTGGCTACTTCCAAGAATTCTCTCTTTACCTTCACTTTTGAGTTATTTGGTAAGGCCATGTGTTAGTTCAGTTTTGCTGTTTCTTGTGCTTATGGTTCGTTGAGATTCATTGATTAGTATGTTTGTAGTTTTCACCAAATTCGAAAAAAATTCAGCCACTATTTCTTCGAACAGTCTTTTTTGTCCCTTCTTCCAATTTTGCCTCCCCTTTTGGGATAACAAGTACACATATACTTGAGACTTAAAGCTTTTCCACAACTCATTGGTACCCTTAACTATTCACTTTTCACTTTTATTCTGTCTTCTCTCTGCATTTCATTTTCAGTTCAGTTGCTCAGTTGTGTCCGACTCTTTGCAACCCCATGAATCACAGCACACCAGGCCTCCCTGTCCATCACCAACTCCCAGAGTTCACTCAAACTCATGTCCATCCAGTCGGTGATGCCATCCAGCCATCTCACCCTCGGTCGTCCCCTTCTCCTGCCTCCAATCCCTCCCAGGATCAGGGTCTTTTCCAACGAGTCAACTATTAGCATGAGGGGGCCAAAGTACTGGAGTTTCAGCTTTAGCATCAGTCCTTCCAATGAACACCCAGGGCTGATCTCCTTCAGAATGGACTGGTTGGATCTCCTTGCAGTCCAAGGGACTCTCAAGAGTCTTCTCCAACACCACAGTTCAAAAGCATCAATTCTTCGGCGCTCAGCCTTCTTCACAGTCCAGCTCTCAGATCCATACATGACCACAGCCTTGACTAGATGGACCTTTGTTGGGAAAGTAATGTCTCTGCTTTTGAATATGGTATCTAGGTCTGTCATAACTTTCCTTCCAAGGAGTAAGTGTCTTTTCATTTCATGGCTGCAATCACCATCTGCAGTGATTTTGGAGCCCCCCCAAAATAGTCTGACACTGTTTCCACTGTTTCCCCATCTATTTTCCATGAAGTGATGGGACCAGATGCCATGATCTTCGTTTTCTGAATGTTGAGCTTTAAGCCAACTTTTTCACCCTCCTCTTTCATTTTCATTAGGAGGCTTTTTAGCTCCTCTTCACTTTCTGCCATAAGGGTGGTGTCATCTGCATATCTGAGGTTATTGATATTTCTCCCGGCAATCTCGATTCCAGCTGGTGCTTCTTCCCGCCCCGCGTTTCATAGTTTCTACTGCTATGCCTTCCAGTTCACTAACTGTTTCCTTTGTAAAATCTAATCGATCACTTTTTTGTTTTTGGCTGTAGGACATGTGGGATCTTAGTTCCCTGACCAGGGATTAAACCCGTGCCCCCCGCGTGGAAGCAAGGAGTCTCAACCACTGGACTAAAACAGATGTCTCCAGAGTTCTTTTTTTCTCATATGCAATAGCTTCCATCTCTAGAAGTTTAATTGGGGTCTTTAAGAAAATCTCTCAGGTCTATTTAACTTTTTTAATGTATGATGTTGCTATAAAAACTACCTATCAATAAATGTTTTTATCTAATACCAACACCTGTGTCAGTTCTGGGTGAGTTTTGATTGATTGATTCTTCTCTTAACCAAGGATATATTTTCCTGCTTCTTTGCATACCTGATCTTTCCAATTGAATTTTCATCAAGATATGGTTTATACACCATAAAACCCAGCTTTCTAAAGTGCATGCCTGGCCACAGTCCATTCGCACAGCCCACAGCCACTGTTGTTACTGCTCTTTAGTCACTCGGCTGTGCCTGACTCTTCTGTGACCTCATGGAGGAGGAGCCAGGCTCCTCTGTCCATGGGGTTTCCCAGGCAAGAAGCCTGGAGCGGTCTGCTATTTCCTTCTCCATATAATAACTTTAATGACAATTTTAAGTATTTCAAATTAACAGTAAGGTAAGGGACCATCCGTAGTCTTCCAAAAGGCAGAGTACTTAGACACTATACTTAAAAGAGAAAAAAATGAGCAACTTACACACACTCACAATTTATAATCTATCATACACTCACTCCCCTAAAATTCCTGAATTAACAAGCAACATGGATTCTTCATTGATCAAAATATTACATTTTTAAAGACTTTTAAGAATTTAATGTTGTGAACAACTCAAATATATTTTATGATATTTAAAGATACCTGTTTCATCTGACCCACTGATTAAGTGATCAAGGAAATACAGATAAAATTCTTGTGCTTCAAGTTGTCTGTATTTGTCGATATACTCCGTTTCTGCGCTCTTTTCACCCGGGAGCCTGCAAAGAATATCAGAAGTTACTATACTGTTTACAAAAGGCCTATAGAAAGTAAACTGTTTATAAAAAGCCAAGAAATTTCCATACGCTAGGAGAATTCTTGAATAGTTAACTTTTACATTAAGCCCTAATGAAAATACAATCAATTTCATACAACTGTATGAAAATACAATCAAATTCACAGTCACCAAACAGATGCAAATTAAAGCAATGAGAAAGTTTTTTCATCCTTCAAATTGGCAAAAAGAACAAATGGTCTCAGACTCTGAGGAGAGGGCGGTAACCGGACACAGCGCTCACTCTGCAGGGCACCCTACCAGCACCTGTCGCAGCTCCCTCCGTGCCTTCCCGAGAGCAGCGCTGCGCCTGCAGACAGGGGAGGAGAGCAGAGATGCGCGGGGAGGCTGCAGGGTTTCAGAACGAGCCTCCGCATCACGAGCCTCCGCATCACGAGCCTCCGCATCACGAGCCTCCGCATCACGAGCCTCCGCAACACGAGCCTCCGCAACACGAGCCTCCGCAACACGAGCCTCCGCAACACG
>SJYC01029653.1:0-50473 GCA_006408675.1 Madoqua kirkii | reverse complement strand
ACACGCTCACTTTTGTGTAAGGGTTCTTTTAAACTAAAGGCAGTCAAGACGCTACAGATTCAGAGAGAACAAAGGCAAAACATTCTCTGACATAAATCATAGCAATGTTTTCTTAGGTCAGTTTCCCAAGGCAACTGAAATAACGGCAAAAATCAACAAATGGGACCTAATCAAATTTACAAGCTTTTGCAAAGGAGGTGAAACCAAGAAAAGACAATATACAGAACGGGAGAAAATATTTGCAAATAATTCAACCAACAAGGGCTTAATTGCCAAACTATACAAACAGCTCACACAGCTCAATTAAAAAAAAAAACAAAAACAGTAAAAAAAACGGCAAAAGACCTGAATGAACATTTCTCCAGAGACAACATCCAGACGGCCAACAGGCACAGGGAGGGATGCTCAGCACTGATACCTGCGAGGGAAGTGCAAGTCAAAGCAAGAGTGGGCACCACCTCACACCAGTCACAGCGGCGCCATCAAAACGCCTGCGGGCGACAGGGGGAGCTCTGGCAGCCCGGTGGCTCAGAATCTGCCTTCCAACGCAGGGGACACGGGCTCGAGGCCTCAGCTACTGAGCCTGCGGCCACACCTAAGACCTGACACAGCCAAACTGCTCCTTTCAGAGTCCACGTGCAGCAAGCGCGGGAGGGGGCGCGGAAGCAGGGCACCCTCCCGCCCTGCCGGTGGGAGTGCGGAATGGTGCGGCCGCTGCGGGCAACAGTCTGAGGCTTCTTTAAAAACAGGAGTTGCTCTATGATCCCGCAGTCCCACTCCTGGGCACAAACCCAGAAAAGAACCCTAATGTGAAAAAATACATGCAGCCCAGTGTTCAAAGCAGCAGTATCTGCAGTAACCAAGACACTACTTTGCTGACAAAAGTCCGTCTAGTCAAAGCTACCGTTTTTCCAGTGGTCACATATGGGTGTGAGAGCTGGACCATAGAGAAGGCTGAGCACCAAAGTACTGATGCTTTTGAGCTGTGGTGCTGGAGAAGACTCTTGAGAGTCCCTTGGACTGCAAGGAAATCAGTCCTGAATATTCACTGGAAGGACTGATGCTGAAGCTGAAACTCCAAGACTTTGGCCACCTGATGCAAAGAGCCGACTCATTGGAGAGGATCCTGATGCTGGGAAATACTGAAGGCAAAACGATACGGGGATGACAGAGGGAAGAGACGGTTAGCTGGCATCACCGACTCAACAGACACGAGCCTGAGCAAGCTCCGGAAGTTGGTGATGAACAGGGAAGCCTGGCGTGCAGTCCATGGGGTCGCAAAGAGTCGGCCACGACTGAGCGACTGAACTAACTGAAGAAATGAAAGCAGCCCAAGTGAGCATCACCAGAGGATACAGAGGACGTGGGGGGGGGGGGGTGTAAAATATACAGGGGAGAGCATCAAGAGAGAAACGGATACAGAGGATGTGGAGGGGGGTGTATAAAATATACAGGGGAGAGCATCAACAGAGAACGGATACAGAGGACGTGGAGGGGGGTGTATAAAATATACAGGGGAGAGCATCAAGAGAGGAACGGATACAGAGGACGTGGAGGGGGGTGTATAAAATATACAGGGGAGAGCATCAACAGAGAACGGATACAGAGGACGTGGTGGGGGGTGTATAAAATATACAGGGGAGAGCATCAAGAGAGGAATGGATACAGAGGACGTGGGGGGGTGTAAAATATACAGGGGACACTCAGGCAAAGACCCGACAGGAGCGAAGGCTGGGCAGCTCAGGGAAGCAGGAGCTCCGAGGCCCAAGTGCCAGGAAGGCGGGCGCGAGGCCCCTGTGGCTCCAGCGGAGGAAGCCCGCGGCGTGGAGGGCTGGAGGCGCAGAAGAGCCGGAATCCGGGCGGAGGGGAGCGGGGGCTGGCCGGGGCTGACCCTGAAGACTCTGGCCTTCGCTCTGCGTGAGGTGAGCTTGGCGCAGACAGAGAAATGGCAGTGCCGCGTCCTGCTAGGACAGGCTGGCTCTGGCCGGGGGAAGCGGGGTGGAGTGACGGGGCTCAGACACAGCAGAGAGGCAGCGAGCGACCTAACAGAGCCCCAAGTGACCAAGGCCAGAGCTGACATCACTCCCAGCAGAGGGGCAGCAGCTGAAGTGGAGCCACAGAGCACGCTGTCACTACTAGGCCCGGCGTGCGCAAGGTGACCGGCTCCCCCGGCGGCTCAGGTGGAAAGAGCCGCCTGCAAGGCAAGGGCCCTGGGCGGGGAAGACCCCCTGGAGGAGGGCAGGGCATCCACTCCAGTACTCTTGCCTGGAGAATCCCATGGAGGGAAGCCTGGGGGCTACAGTCCGTGGGGTCGCAGAGTCAGACACGACTGAGCGGCAGCGGAGTCAAGAACGAGTTCAGGGCTCCAGCTTCCAGTCAGAGGGGTAAGCACCTGCACCCCGCACAGGAGGCAGCTGTGAGTCCCGGCAGCACGCCTCAGCAGCTGCTGCGGACGCTGACCAGCAAGCAGAACTGGGCAGATGGGGAGACGGGAATGCAGAGCGCACACCAGGCACAGTGCACGCGCCTAGCTCTGGCAGCCCCTGGCCTGAACTCCCCACACTGCGAATGCACGTGGGCCCCGGCACAGGCAGGGGTGTGGGGGGCTGATTTCCTCTAGCATGGACTGGTTTGCAGTCCAAGGGTCTCTCAGGTCTTCTCCAGGACCACAATTCGAAATCATCAATTCTTGAGTTGCACTTTCCCTTTTCACTTTCATGCATTGGAGAAGGAAATGGCAACCCACTCCAGTGTTCTTGCCTGGAGAATCCCAGGGACAGAGGAGTCTGGTGGGCTGCCGTCTATGGATTCGCGCAGAGTCGGACACGACTGAAGCGACTCAGCAGCTTCTTTATGGTCCAGCTCTCACATCCGCACATGACTACAGGAAAAAACACCACTTGACTACGTGGACCCTTGTCGGCAGCACAAACTCTCATGGCCCTTTTTCTTGGTCTATCCACTGCTCGGCCTAGAGGGCAGAGGCTGCTGCAGGAAGGGCTTGGCAGAACGGGACAAGAAAGCCCGCGCTTCCGGCCAGAGGACCGGGAGAGGGAGGCCCTGGGCGGGACAGCACCTGGGACACTGCAGAGCCCCAGAACCTCCAGGAAGCGTCCCCTGGAACCTCTAGGAAGTGCTGTGCCCCCCGGGCTGGGCGCGCCGCACCAAGCCCAGACAGCCGGCGCAGGCCCGGAGAACTGAGGGCAGAGCTGGACAGCCCTGCCGAGGCTCGGAGGCCCCGGCGGGCCTCAGGTCGCTGCCCCCAGGAGGCCGGGTGGAACCTGCAGCCGCACAGGGTGTGACAGGACAGGATGGTACTGCACGCGCCCAGGGCGCACCCACAGGGACTGCGCGGGGAGCGCCAGGAGCACTCCTGGGCAAAGCGCGGCCGCGGACTGTGGATAATGGCTTGCCAACCTGGGGACCCCCACCTCACACCAGCTGCAACCAACTCCAGACCAGCTCTACACCCAGGGGGTACTTATTTTTCAAGCCTAAAACGCCGATCTTCCTCTATGTCATAACTATGGAGTAAAGAAGGCTTTAAACAACACGAAAAAAGGAAACTATTAATGAACGAGTTATAAACCTGTGAAGATGCTTACAAGGGCAAAGGGCAGAACAGGGGCCACCTGAGAGCAGCGACGCAGGCTCGCGCCGCGAGGCCCTCCCGTCAGGAAGGCGCGCGCGGCCCCAGAAAAACGAGAACCATCTTGTGAGGGAATGAGACAGGAAATTCAACGTCAGCTTCTCTAATGCTGACTGCATCTTTACAGACAAAAAAAAGAACCAATAGTCCAGAACTTTGAGATTCATAGCAAAGGAATTAAAGACAGGAAGACAGGAGTCTCCTTACAATGAAACACCTTCCTTTAATTGCAGTAGAAAGCTGCTGAGAACCGTGTAAGGCGGCCCAGGTTTCAAGTATGTAAACTCTGCATATGTACAATCTGGCTCCTTAGCCGGCCCTTCAGGATTCCAAAATGTTGTTTTTAGACTTAAATTTAAGTACTTCCTTATACATCTTACACTTTGACACACACGCACACTAGGGATGAGATGATCCTATCTCACTTTGTCTTGTAAAATTTTCTACAGTTCAGCCATGATGCAGCCTAGAAACCCATGACAAAACCAGAGAGGAGCCAGCCTTGACGGTTCAAGGTTCATGTCTCCACACAAAACAGCCTCGTGAGGTTCCAACTCATTAGAAAAAATTCACCTATTCAACTTACTAAAATGTTTGATGAATAAAATCCAACATTATTCTGATTATGCTCTGATGAACAGGCAGGATTAATGCAAAGGTACTTCCTTACCCGGATCTATAAACACTTCTGTTCTCTATCTCCATTACAGTAGGGGAACTGCTGTAATCAAAGAATGACGTTTGGGCTCGATTTCCATCGAATGACCTCAGGAGCTAGTTTAGGATACTACCGGCGGCACAGCCTAAGTATTAGAAAACTGGATTATCCGAGGAAGACCAAAGGAAAATGCACTGACTGTGAGTCAGGGGGGTAGGAACCGTCCTGCGGAGGCCAGGCTTGGGCAGCCTCGACGGCCAGCTCGGTGCCGGCGGCTCTCGGGAGGCGGGAGACCACCCTCGAGGGCTCCCCGTGTGGCTTGCTCGTGACCCTCAGGTCTCCGCTCCGAGGACAGCCCGTCCGCAGGAAGGCCCTCCCCGACCCCGCAGCCAACCAGGGAGGCCTCCAGTGCGCCAGGACCGCCACACCCACCCTGCGGGGACTTGGGTTCATGGGCCCCCGGGGCCGGGAACGGTCAGCCTGTCCACCGCTGCCCCCCGCGGCCCCCCAGTCCCTGCCATGCACCCGGCGCTGGCACAGTCGGGCACAGTCAAGGGTGCCTGCTGAGAGGAGAGCCACAACCCCAGCGGGGGCAGAATGGACCTGGTCTCAAAGGACGGGGGCAGAGCAGTGGGGAGAAACGCGCCCAGAGCTCGAGCAAACAGGCGTCAAGGGGAAAATGGTGTTTTTCTCTCAGACCGAAGAAAAAGTTAGTTGGTATTTAAACTGGGTGCTGAAAAAGAGTTACAGTATAGAGGTACACGGAAAAGAAAGACAAGCCCCTCCGCAGAGCCAGCGTGAGCGCAGCTGGAGGGTCAGAGCTGGGCACGTGCAAGACAGACACCGCGTGCCAGCCAGCCAGCCCGGGACAGAAACGCGGGTCACCTTCCACGCCCCAAACAGCTCTGCCTCTTCACACACGTGAGACGAGAGCAACGACGAGGAGGTTATTCAAAGGGAGAAGCCGCACGGCTCGCGGTGCCGTCAGGAGGAAATCCGAGAGGACAGCTCTGTCGTGAGCAGCTTTCCTCCTGCCCTTCGCACAGCGCCACACAGGATGCAATGTGAAAACCTGCTCGTTGCAGACAATGAACCCTGACATCTGGGTTTTCTAACATGTGAATAACAGGAGCTGCAGGGTGACCACACGCATCCCTCTTTATCGTGCACGACACGCAGGTCTGATGCAGACAACGAGGCCTACGCGTCACAGTTCAGTTGAAGGAAAGAGCAACACGAGAAACAAATATAGAAGGGAAGCATCGTGCAGTCATTTAACACAGGCCTAGAGGGTCAAGAAGCCGTGCACAGCTGAGGGAAAGACACACAGCTCTCGGACAGAAAATCCTCACAAGGACCTTGCGCACCGGCACTCGCCCTGACAGTAAGCGCAAGTCTCACTTTCAGCTCCAGAAGGAAACAGAAATTGTTTTCTATACTGAATCGTAAGATTTTGTTTTCAACTTTGTATGTTTTTATGTCTGTGTTTTTTTTCTGACCTTAATCAATAGATTGACTTATCACCCTGCTTCTAGAGATCAAAGTATAAAGTTATCTACTTCAGTGTATGTAATGTATCATATGTAATGCACTGCAACTTGTTTAAAAATACAAATTTAAATACTATTTAGAAAGAAAAACAAAATGTGTACAGAATGTCCCATTTGCTAAATATTTCACAGGACTAATATCTAGCATTCTTTGCCTATTTTGCGCAATTGTGACGCGTTTCCTCAGAATGTACATCGTGTGTATATTGTGCAAAGAGTCAAGTCCAATCTCTTTCCCATGTTTTCATTATCGGGGACAGTGACCTGGCTTCTAAATGGCCTGAAAGTCAAGCTGAAGAATAAAGGCAGCATGGTTATTTTTAGAGCTCTACAGGCATAAAAATACAGCACTAAACTGTGACCTGCAGCAACGAGCAGCGGAGCATCGCGCCAGGCGGCAGTCTCCACTTTAGCTGCGAGCGCATCCACGGCGCTTCAGGCGACCTTCCCTCATCTCCCCACCAAAGATGTGTCTAAACGCATTTAGGACCAGAATCCGTAGCTGCCGGCATCTTTTTCAAAGAGACTGAGCTACATTCAAAAGGCAAGGCGTTATATAATTTGTAAAGATTAAATAGTAAGTTATTTTTGTCATTTCTTCTAGGCTACTTACAAGGTGAATTAAGGAGCATTCTCTCCAAATGAAGACATCACAGCCTCATTCCTAACATAGAAAGTTATTTATTTTGAAGACGGTTTCAGCGGGGAAAGGAGGCGGCTCATTCTCTCAACAGGGGACCCATCCAGGAGGAGACGTGCCTGTGTGAAGCACAGCTCCATCACCAATTCAAGTGAATCTTTAGCATTTCTCTCCAAATGAAGACATCACAGCCTCATTCCTAACATAGAAAGTTATTTATTTTGAAGACGGTTTCAGCGGGGAAAGGAGGCGGCTCATTCTCTCAACAGGGGACCCATCCAGGAGGAGACGTGCCTGTGTGAAGCACAGCTCCATCACCAATTCAAGTGAACTCTTTAGCAACAGGCCACATTGGACCCGGCAACTTCACAGGTAACCTTTAAACCTTTTCTGTATAAAACCTAAGTCAGAAGTATGTTTGCAGACAGCACCTTCCTATATGCTGATATTACAGAGCCTCCTAAGAACCTTTAGTAGCAAGTGTTCGTGTTATTTTCACAAAGCGTTCAGTCTGCAGATTTTCTCTGACTGTATTTCATTCCTGCTTAGCTACATAAAAGTATTTCGAAAGCCTGGTTTTGGGCACTGACCTAGTTAGAAATAATCCGTTCTAATCTTATTCTGACCTGTATATCTAACCAGTGAAAAATTCATGCATTTTTCTGGCAAGTTTACTGTAAAGAAACAAATATTTGCTGATCAGAGCCATAACATTTTATGCAAGTAAACAAGCGAAAGCTTTTCCACAGGCTTAAAATGCCCTTTTTTGGCTGGATGAAATGGCCAAAATATGATTCCTACAAATCCACACACTACCCTGACTCAGATGTAGTGACCAAGACTCTGCTTCGGGAATTAAAATGGCATCTGAAGGAACGGGAGAGACTGATACAAGAGATCGAAAATGAGCAAAAAGTAAAAAAAACAGGTGTGGATTACAACTGGCTGAAAGCTGCCAGAATCCCCACACAGCCATTCCAGCTACGGAACAAAGACAGCTCGAAGTTCTCTGCTCACAGGTTCAACCTTGTCAGACGGGAACTGTTCTCAGCAGGTAAAACACTATATTCTCTTCTCGTGATGTCTGCTGTCAACTCTTAAGGTCCTCTTATATTTAGAGTGGAAATCGTTATTTATCATATAAATCCTTTAACTGTGTGTATCAAATACCCAGCAACCAGGATCCCTAAGAATGGGTTGGACAAGAAAAAAAAAAATCTGTTGATATCTCACTGGCTAGGAATTGTTTTAAAGTCACTTTCAAAATTTCTTCACTAGAAGCAGAATTTTAAAGCAATGTGCAGTTTATGCTAAAGATGGATAACTAGTATATGAGCACATTATTTAAGCTGAATTTTTGAGATAAAGGGTTATGACAAAAGAGATTTTCTGAACTGAATATTCACAAGTGCTTTGCCTCCAGATTTCGAGAAGTTCTGGCAGAAAATGATGTATTGCCGTGGGAAATCGTCTACATCTTCAAGCAAGTTCTGAGAGACTTCCTGAGCAGCACTGACGGGAGCGGTCAGCAGGAGGGCCTGGAAGGGGCCCCGAGCGCCGCCTGCCCTGTGCGCGCCGCGACCCCAGGGGGCAGCTCCGAGGGTCCAGAGAAAGATGAAATCCCCACCATCTCAAGTTATGTAGACAGAAACACAAAGAACAGGTTCCCAACATTCTCACATCGAATATGGAACCTACCGTACTACTATCCATCAAGTTAAGTTACCTATTCCCAGAGAGAAGAGTTTTTTGGTGACCATCTTAGCATCAGAACTCTTAACATTAAGAGAAAGTGATGTGACTTAATGTTACTCTTTGTTGCCAGATCAGAAGCTAAAATTTCTGTGATGTAGTCAATATTTGAAATTTTGTTCCTTTTCTAGCCACTTTTAAAATGCAGTGTTTTCACTGAACAGTATGCTTTTAACTCATTAAGAGAAAGTGATGTGACTTAATGTTACTCTTTGTTGCCAGATCAGAAGCTAAAATTTCTGTGATGTAGTCAATATTTGAAATTTTGTTCCTTTTCTAGCCACTTTTAAAATGCAGTGTTTTCACTGAACAGTATGCTTTTAACTAAAATATTTCCTAAATATTTTAAAAAACTGTTTGAAGTATTTTCTTATACCTCAAACACAACTCATAGGAACTAAGTTTTATTCTGAAATTTGAAATATGGAATTTATATGAAAGTATGAAGTATAACATTTGACAAATTAACTTTGACATTAACTTTGACTTTTATTCTAAAAGGAAGCTATGTATTGAATAAAATAAATGATTGATGTGAATCTTTATCTTTACAATATAAGACTGGATCAATCAGGCTCTGTGGGGGAGGCGGCAGGGAGGGAGGAAACGACGTGCGCTCTGCAAGCAAAGCAGTGCTCCATCTCAACACTCAGAGTCATCTTTAATCTCAGCCAACATTAAGAGAAGCATAAAAAACACAGATCTATACTATGAATCAAAAGAAATGAACTGGTTTAACAACACTGGTAACTGCTACTCTCAAAGAAAAACCAATCAATGCTGATCTATAGTTTAAACCAGTATTGTGTTAGTCGCTCAGTCGTGTCCGACTCTTTGCAACCCCACGGGCTGTAGCCCGCCAGGCTCCTCTGTCCGCTGGAATTCTCCAGGCAAGGATACTGGAGTGGGCAGCCGTTCCCGTCTCCAGGCCCTCCTGGTGTCAACATGACCAGGGTTTAGGAAGACAAGGCAAATGGGAATACACCCCAAGCAGCTTTAAAATAAAGACGCCTTTCACTCCTGCTCCCTTTCTGTTCGGTTTTCAGAACCTAACTGTGGCCTCTTCCGTCACTCTAAGAGTTCACAGAGTGAGAACTGTTTGTGGGGAAGAGAAACGTTCCCCCAAGTGCACAGCTGCTCACTGAGCAGTGGATGGAGGAAGCAGAAAACAAGAGGGTCAATATTGCATCAATGACGGAAACAGGATTTTTAAGTAATTCTTATGGGGGTCTGGTTGATTTACGATGCTGTGTTGGTTTCTGCTACACAGCAAACTGAATCAATCACACACAGGCACAGATCCACTCTCCTTCAGATCATTTTCCCATAAAACCGTTACAGAGTATCGGGTCGATTTCCCTATGCTATATGGCAGGTCCTCACAGAACTTTTGTTTTAAATAGAATTTGGAGTCTATGAAACTCAGTGCTAGAACTGGCAGCCTCACCGTGTGTCAGAGAACACACACCATGAAGAGGCTTAAAGCATCTTCCTCCCACAAACGCACCTCAAGCAGCCGCTGCCCAGGAGAAATGGCCAAGCCTCCAGCACTTCCAAGGAGGGCGACCCTCTCTCCAGAAGGGGAGAAAATCCGCTTCAAATATGGTTCCTACCCAAAAGCTTCCAGCAACTAATGACCTGAGATGGCAGGTCATCCCGGTAGCCCAGGAAGAAGACGGACTCCACACCACTCAGTCATCCGTAAGCAGGAGCCAGCCGCACACCCAGCCTTGGCAGCGAGTGGGAAAACGCACTGACTTCAGCATTCTGTTCCCACCTCCCACTTTCGTCTCTGGCAATAACCTGATAACCATGTTTCCCGTGTCAGTATCAGTACATATAAAACTAGAGTTTTTCTTAAAAACTGACAAATCAAGTAGAAATTATAACACAAATAACTTCCTCAAATATTATTAGATCCACACATTTATACACTGGGCTATTTATAGTTCTTTAAATCAGCAAAAGAATGAGGATTCAAAATATAAGTGGGGTACAAATGGGGGAGAGGAAAGCTTCAGGTGTGGTTTACAAAGATGTAGTATCGGCACAGCAGCCAAGTCTGGGCTTGGGAACAGTAAGGAATACACACGCTAAGCCACTAACAGGACCCTGGTAGCCTGACACACAGCTCGCTCTCAAAAGGCGGCACTGTTCCCCAGCTCGGTCCACCCAAGAGCAGGTAGCCGAGCCTCTCCACGCAGGCGCTGTGCTGAGCACCGCGTGTGTCTCTCAATCCTGAACTCGAAAGCAGGTGACGCTGTTCCCATCGGACAGACGAGCAGACGGCCTCAGGCCTGTTCCCATAGGACAGACAGACAGACGAGCAGATGGCCTCAGGCCTGTTCCCATTGACAGACGAGCAGACGAGCAAACGGCCTCAGGCCTGTTCAGCGGCTCCCCAGCAGCAGAGATGCCGACTGGCAGAGCGGGGCCGCACGCCAGCCTGGCAGGCCCTCCAGCCCCAGATGCACGCAGCCGGTCGCCTGCCTGATAGAGGCCTCCTCTTAGAGGCCACGGGCAACTTAACATCAACATGCTCTAAACCAAAATCACAGAGGTTCACTAACAGGATAAATAAAATGCAAGGAAGGGAGAGAGGAATCCAAACAGCACGCTTCACGGACTAAAAGTGTAACTCAGCCGTTCACCCGGTGCTTTCCAGTCATTTCTCAGGAAACGACACCACCACCCATCCATCCAATTTACAGGCCAGACACCTCAGAATCATTCTGACCCCCTTGCTATGGTGGAGGAGCCAAAACCACATCACCAACAAGACTGCGTGGGGCAGCAGCACCGTGCTTCACGGTTCAGTCGCCAGGGTATCGCACACACGGCCCCCTGCCCCAGCCTGAGGGAAATCAGCTCTGGTCAGAGGAGGAAGGACAGATCTCAGGCTTTATTCAAGACAGGAGCAAATGAGGAAGCAACCCTCATCGTTTTTAGAATAAAAATAACTGGGGCCCACAAAGACAATTCATCCCCTCAGACACCTGAGATCCGGCTCCATGCCAGGTGCTGTGCTGGGGTGGAGACTCATTGAAAATCTCCACTCTCAAGAGTTATGTGGCGAAAACCACACAAAATAATGTCTTGAAAGCACTAAGGGACACACTCCGTACACTAAGCACGCGCGACGTCAAACAGGCTCTCTCTTGCCTGTCCTCGGACCCTGCCAGTGCTCCCTCCCAGCCGCCTTTATCTTTATCTCACAAGCTCTAAATGAGCGCGGGCTCCAGGCTTGGGGCTCCATCACCCAGAGCCTTAAACTCCCACTGGTCCAGCCCCACAGCGAGGCTTCTCTCCTCGACTCCAGACCACCTGCACTCACCGCTATCCAATAGGAATTTCAAAGTGAGCATGTTCGAGGTCAGCTCCTGGTACTCCCCCCACGCCAGTTCTCCCTGCGGCCCAGCCTTCCTCAGCGGACGGCAACAGCTTCCAGAGGCTCGGCCAGAAGCCAGATGTCACCCGTGCCTGCTTCCCCACCCTCATGCTGTATCTGGTCCGGCTGGAGTTCAGCCTCTTAACCACCCATCCTGAACCCCACCGTCACTCACCACCTCCACTGCCACTGTCCCGGTCTATACGCCTGTCCTCTCTCCTGCGTGGATGATGTGCTACTGAGGACTCTCCAGAGAAACAGAGCCAACAGGATGCGCGTTGATGAAGCTGATACCTGACCTCTCTGTTTCTGCCCTGGGCCCCGTTCAATTCATTCAAGTGGAAGCCATCCTGCTGGAGTGGGAACCACGAGGGGCGGCCACGCACGGACGCAGGGTGCACGCATGGACGCGGGGCGCACGCACAGAGCCTCCAGGCGCCCTTCAGTGACCCCGGACAGCTCAAGTGGGGCAGCTTCTCACTCAGACCGCAGATGGAACTCGTGACCCGGCACCTGCTCCCGCTGAACCCCCCCTCCTCTCCATCAGCCAACTCCAGCTGCACGTGGAAGACACAGACACTCGGGTACATTCCCAATGAATGGAGAAAATAACCTAACAGTTTACATCCGTTAAATAGATTTTTAAAAAACAGGGACTTTGTAGGTGAAGAGAAAACAGAACTCCTTGGACAGTAACACGAGCCAACACTAACATCTATGCAAGGCCTAGACACGGAAAGGCAGGGCCAAAAGGAAAAGGTCATATGCTGTGGAGTCAAACACACCGTCTGTCTAGCCTATCAGATGCCCGCGCTGGGAGCAGCTTCTCAACGCAGCTGAGGAAGCCGCGGGGCAGCTGTAAGACGGGGCCAGCCTCGGCCGTGAGGAGGAGGACTGCTTGCGTGGCCTGTGTCACGCGCAGAGCGCCCAGCGCAGCAGGCACTCAGCCCACAGCGCGGCGCACCAGGCGGGAACGGGGAGCTGGATGAAGGCGCCAGCCGGCGGCAGTTGCAAGCTTCCGCGGCAGCGTCTCCGGGATCAGGCACGCCTGAAGGCGCTCAAGAGTCAGGAGATAGACAAGTGGGAGCTATGCAAGATCACAGTGAGCCCTGAGTCTGTGAGCTTTGCAGACAGAGGCCAGGCCACACACAGAGCAGCCCCAGGCAGAGGCGGGGGTGGCCAGCTCCCAGCCTCAAGCTGCAGGCCAGGCCCTGCGTTCCAAAGGGAAGCCCGCAGACAACCGTGGAGGAACAGTCACAAAGTATTTCCTTTTCCACATGCCGAGGTGAAGAAAGGGAACGTAGAAATAAAAGAAAACATATCCCACAATCAGCACAAACGAGCAAAAACACAATACCACGTGGAAAACAAGACAGGAGGAAATCCGTATCAGTGACGCGTCATCTGCAAACCATTCACCCACCCACCCGGCTCTGCCACCCCTCCCAGCTCGGGGCCATCTCTGACCACTCATAGCCAGATGTCACCCGTGCCTGCTTCCCCACCCTCATGCTGTATCTGGTCCGGCTGGAGTTCAGCCTCTTAACCACCCATCCTGAACCCCACCGTCACTCACCACCTCCACTGCCACTGTCCCGGTCTATACGCCTGTCCTCTCTCCTGCGTGGATGATGTGCTACTGAGGACTCTCCAGAGAAACAGAGCCAACAGGATGCGCGTTGATGAAGCTGATACCTGACCTCTCTGTTTCTGCCCTGGGCCCCGTTCAATTCATTCAAGTGGAAGCCATCCTGCTGGAGTGGGAACCACGAGGGGCGGCCACGCACGGACGCAGGGTGCACGCATGGACGCGGGGCGCACGCACAGAGCCTCCAGGCGCCCTTCAGTGACCCCGGACAGCTCAAGTGGGGCAGCTTCTCACTCAGACCGCAGATGGAACTCGTGACCCGGCACCTGCTCCCGCTGAACCCCCCCTCCTCTCCATCAGCCAACTCCAGCTGCACGTGGAAGACACAGACACTCGGGTACATTCCCAATGAATGGAGAAAATAACCTAACAGTTTACATCCGTTAAATAGATTTTTAAAAAACAGGGACTTTGTAGGTGAAGAGAAAACAGAACTCCTTGGACAGTAACACGAGCCAACACTAACATCTATGCAAGGCCTAGACACGGAAAGGCAGGGCCAAAAGGAAAAGGTCATATGCTGTGGAGTCAAACACACCGTCTGTCTAGCCTATCAGATGCCCGCGCTGGGAGCAGCTTCTCAACGCAGCTGAGGAAGCCGCGGGGCAGCTGTAAGACGGGGCCAGCCTCGGCCGTGAGGAGGAGGACTGCTTGCGTGGCCTGTGTCACGCGCAGAGCGCCCAGCGCAGCAGGCACTCAGCCCACAGCGCGGCGCACCAGGCGGGAACGGGGAGCTGGATGAAGGCGCCAGCCGGCGGCAGTCTGCAAGCTTCCGCGGCAGCGTCTCCGGGATCAGGCACGCCTGAAGGCGCTCAAGAGTCAGGAGATAGACAAGTGGGAGCTATGCAAGATCACAGTGAGCCCTGAGTCTGTGAGCTTTGCAGACAGAGGCCAGGCCACACACAGAGCAGCCCCAGGCAGAGGCGGGGGTGGCCAGCTCCCAGCCTCAAGCTGCAGGCCAGGCCCTGCGTTCCAAAGGGAAGCCCGCAGACAACCGTGGAGGAACAGTCACAAAGTATTTCCTTTTCCACATGCCGAGGTGAAGAAAGGGAACGTAGAAATAAAAGAAAACATATCCCACAATCAGCACAAACGAGCAAAAACACAATACCACGTGGAAAACAAGACAGGAGGAAATCCGTATCAGTGACGCGTCATCTGCAAACCATTCACCCACCCACCCGGCTCTGCCACCCCTCCCAGCTCGGGGCCATCTCTGACCACTCACCACAGGGCCTCAGGTGCAGCTTCCTTCCAGAAGGAAACGCACACCACGACCATACTCACCACCCAGACATGCGTCCACCTCACAGAGCAACTCTTGTCTGAATTATCGTGAGCCATGCTGGAGCTTTCTGCGGCTCCGCTTTTAACTGCTAGTGGTCACGACTCCTGCGGCTCACTGGACTGACTTAGCAGCACCGCAGGCTAGACGCCAGTGACTCAGGCGCGCTACTCTTCCCTCCTGAGGGACTGATCCCCTCCAGTACGGTTTCACTGTGCGATACCCTACACTGATAAAGCCTGTCTTCCTCTGCATCAAATGTTTTCTCCCAACATCGAAACTCTCCCGCACAGAGAAAGACATCAGTCAGAAGCCTCTGAGCGGCCGCCGTACCAGGCGACGGCTTCTCAGGTCTGAATCCCAGCTCCACCGCTGCCAGTCAGCCCGAGCCCAGCAGTCTAGAACCGCACACACATACTGCTTCACAGTTTCTGTGAGTCACGCATCCAGGTGGCCCCAACCGGGCCTTCTGCTTTGCTGTGGTCGTTTAGTCATCAAGTCGTGCCGGACTCTGCGAGCCCATGGGCTGACGCACGCCAGGCCTCTCTGTCCTTCACCACCTCCCAGAGTTTGCTCAAACTCATGTCTCCCTCTTCTCCTCCTGTCCTCAATCTTTTCCAGCATCAGGGTCTTTTCCAATGAGTCGGCTCTTCGCATCAAATGGCCAAAGTACTGGAGCTTCAGCTTTAGCTTCAGCATCAGTCCTTCCAATGAACATTCAGGGTTGATTTCCTTTAGGATTGACTGGTCTGATCTCCTTGCTGTCCAAAGGACTCTCAAGAGTGTTCTCCAACACAATTCAAAAGTATCAAGTCTCTGGCGCACCAGCTATGACAAACTTAGATAGTGTACTGAAAAGCAGAGACATCACTTTGCCAACAAAGAGGTCCGCTTAGTCAAAACTATGGTTTTGCCAGTAGTCATGTGCAGATGCGAGAATGTCACTGTACTATGGTTTGCCCTGGAAATGAACTGAGATCATTCTGTCATTTTTGAGATTGCATCCAAGTACTGCATTTCAAACTCTTTTGTTGACTATGAGGGCTACTCCATTTCTTCTAAGGGATTCTTGCCCACAGTAGTAGATATGGTCATGTGAATTAAATTCACCCATTCCCATCCATTTTTAGTTCACTGATTCCTAAAATGTCAATGTTCACTGTTGCCATCTCCTGTTTGATCACTTCTAACTTACTCTGACTCACAGACCTACCGTTCCGGGTTCCTACACAGTACTGTTCTTTACAGCATCAGACTTTAGTTTCACCACCAGACACATCCACAACGGGGCACAGTTTCCACTTTGGCTCAGCCTCTTCATTCTTTCTGGAGCTACGTCACTCTTAAGCATACCGAACACCTACTGACCTGGGGAGGGGAGCTCATCTTTCAGCGTCATAATTTTTTGCCTTTTCACTGGTGGTAGGCAAACATCTGGAGAAGGCAATGGCAGCCCACTCCAGTACTTTTGCCTGGAAAATCCCATGGGTGGAGGAGCCTGGTGGGCTGCAGTGGATGGGGTCACGCACAGTCAGACACGACTGAAGCGACTTAGCAGCAGCAGCAGGCAAACATATACTGCATTTACCAATTTTACATGCTGA
The DNA here is from genome assembly GCA_006408675.1 of Madoqua kirkii. Lineage (NCBI taxonomy): Eukaryota > Metazoa > Chordata > Mammalia > Artiodactyla > Bovidae > Madoqua > Madoqua kirkii. Next base: position 34,299 of record SJYC01029653.1, on the reverse strand, counting down.
TTTTAATAATCTTAAAAATGGGGCTTATGTTTTATCTTTTTTCATTTTATTACTCTGAAAATTCATTTTTATTGACTTTACAACAGTCTTAGCCCATGAAGTATTGAAAATCTTTAAAACTCCCAGATGGTAAAGTGTCTGCCTGCAATGCAGGAGACCCGGGTTCGATTCCTCGGTGGGGAATGTCCCCTGGAGAAGGAAATGGCAATCCACTCCAGCACTCTTGCCTGGAAAATCCCATGGATGGAGGAGCCTGATAGGCCACAGTCCATGGGGTCACAAAGAGTCGGACACGACTGAGCGACCTCAGTTTCACTTTAGCAGTTAAAAGGACATTTAAATCCATGCTTGTCATTTCTGACAAAGTCAATAATAATTTACTTCCAAACAACGAGTTGTTTGAAAGCAATACCATTCTGTCCATTAAGTCTAGGAAGCACAGGGCAGAGCAGAGTGGCTGGTGGGCCAGGGTTGGGGTAAGTGCTAAGGGATCATTTGCCAGAGCAATTCAGGGAACTGTGTGAAAATGAAACAAAACAGCTAACTCCACAGCTGTATCAGAGTTTCTTTGTCCCCTCCCTGCCTCCAAGAAACAAATTTACCAAAGATCCCAAGTCCCACTTGGCTTTACAAAGGCTTGAAGCGGGTCTACAAAGGTTGCAAACAGGCCATGAGACCTTGACTCAGGCTCGAGTCCATCTACTAGATCAAACGGCAGGGGTGAGGGGCAGTGAACAAGGGTAACTTTACGAAGTTTTCAAAACAAAACCACCATCTCCACGGTAAAGGGGGTTGAACTTGAAGGGAAGGGGCCAAGCAGTGATACAGATTCCCCAGGTGGGAAGAGGTACTTCCAGGCTGACCTTCTACTGACCAGATCTAGGTCTCCTCAAAACGCAGGCATCGTCTTGCTTTATTTCCACCCAGATCACGTGAACAGATTACCTGATCACGTGAACAGATTTCGCTGCCCTCCAGCGGGAGAAGGGGCACTAGTGAAACTGCACAGAGGTCCGGCACTGGTGCTCCTGGGCACTTGCCCAGACGTGCTGCAACTTCGGAGCCCACAGCACCTGCCCAAGAATGCTCACAGCAGCACTGTTCACGACTGCCACAACTTGGCAGCCACCGAGACACTGTTCAGTGGTGATGCGACAGACCATGCTGCACCCGGACAATGGAGTACTATTTCAGCACTTAGAAAGAAATGAGCAATCAAGCCCTGGAAAGACACGCGGGAACCTTAGGTGCGTCACACTAAGCGAAAGAAGCCAAGCTGAAGAGGCCGCGTGCAGAAGGCCGACAGGCACTGTTCAGCTGCGCGGCCGCACCCGACTCTCTTGAGGCCCCGTGGACTGTAGCCCTCCAGATTCCGTCCATGGGATTTCCCCAGCAAGAATACTGGAGTGGGTTGCCAATTCCTTCTCCAGGGGAATCTTCCCCACGCACGGATCAAACCTGCGTCTTCTGCATTGGCAGGCAGATCCTTCACCCTGAGCCACCATGGGGAAGCAGCTATCAGGCACTGTGAGAAATGCAAAACTAGAGATAACGAAAAGACTAGCGGCTGCCTACCCACTGCGGATAGGGAGTGGGGCTCTGAATGGACAGAACACAGGATTTTTTCAGCAGGGGAACTACTCTGTTTGATACTAATGGTGGATACACATCGTCATGCTTTGTCCAAACCCACAGACTGTACGCCACCAAGAATGAACCCTCTGTGTTATCTATGGATTTAGTTAATAATGATGTATCTAGTGGTTTGCCAGCAAATAGATGAGGAAAATGGGGAAACAGTGTGAGATTTCATTTTCTGGGGCTCCACAATAAATTCCGATTGTAACAAACATATGAATATACCACACTAGAGCAAGATACTAACAATGGGGGAAACTGCTGGAGCAGCAGGAGATACTTGGGACTCTGCCTTCTGTTCAGTTTTCCTGTAAACTTAAACTGCTCTAAAAAATAATAATCAAGGGCTTCCTTGGTGGCTCAGAGGTTAAAGCATCTGCCTCCAACGCAGGAGACCCGGGTTCGATCCCTGGGTCAGGAAGATCCCCTGGAGAAGGAAATGGCAGTCCACTCCAGTACTCTTGCCTGGAGAATCCCATGGACGGAGAAGCCTAGTAGGTTACAGTCCCTGGGGTCACAGAGAGTCGGACACGACTGAGCGGTTGCACCTTCACCTTCCACCAACAAAAAGATTTTTCACTGACCCAAACTCTGCAGAGGTTCCACTCCTGGTGGAGAAGCTTAACCTGGTCCAGGCCACCGACTGGGGCTTGTCTGATGCCCAGCTACCTCACCAGAGAGGCCACGGCCAGGGACGCAGCCTCACGGGGTGGGGGCGGCCCAGGTCCTCGGAGCCCAGGCCCACAGCTGCGCCCACCCGTCCGTCTCTTCCCCAGCCTCCTACCTCCAGGGTAGTGCCAGCGTGGCCTGGGCGGGGGCTGGAGCCTGCTCCTGGCCTGGGTGCTGGGCCTCGGCCTGGGCCTGGGCCAGGACCGCAGCCTCAGCTGGGGCCTCGGCCTGGCCCTCGGCCTCGCCCTCGGCCTCAGGGTCAGAGCTGGGGGCCGCGTCCCGGCGCTGTGCCTCGTCCCGGGCAGCCTCGGCAGGGAAGGCAGGTGGCGAGCCGAGGAGCTCCACATTGGTCACCATCTTGCCGATGGTGAACCAATCATTGATTTGGTCGAGGGTGAGCTTGCGCAGCATGTTCGCAGCCGGGCCTGCGCGCCGCTCAACCGCCGGTCAGAGAAGCGGGAACAAGCGAGGCGGGAACGCCTGGCTGCACCACCGAGAGACTGCGAGCCCGCGGCCCGGCCCCGCCCCGCTGCAAGTCCTCCAATCAGAGCCCTCCTCAAGGCACATCGCCTCACCCTCAGGCCGCTGGCCCCACCCCACCACAAACCCTCCAATCAGAGCCCTCCACGCGCGGCTGCTGGGAGCTTGTGGCGCCAACGGACCCCGTGGCGCCGACGCGCGCCGCTAGGCCTGTCGGGAGCGCTGCTCTTCCGCCCACACAGAGGCTGGTGATTCGGGGCTCAGCCGTACGTTACCCAAACTGGGGAAATGAGGCCTTCACGGTCCCTCGGCCGTGTGGAGGTGGGCCCAGCTCAGCGGACCATAGATGTGCAAGACCAGCGCCCCCAGTGTCTCTCCAGCCTCGCCCTCGGGGCTACTCCGTCTAAGGCCTGGCGATCTGGGCCGAGAAGGAACAGACGTTTATTGCGTACCTCCTGTGCGCCTGGCCCAGTGCAGGGTCGCGGTGCTAGACCTCAGGTGAGGAAGATGAAAGGCAAACCAGAGCCTCCTAACCTCAGACACCTTGCACCTAATTTGGGGAAAGGAGCAAGAAAGTTAGGGAAGGCTTCTTGGAGAAAATGACCCCTAAGTGGACACCTGGGGGAGAACCGGTTACAAGCCGGGCGGAGGAGGACTTGGAGGGAAGGTAATGCACTGATGAAGGCAGGGGGCTCAGGAAGCTGAGAGGATCTGGACGGAATTTAGTGGGACCAGAACTTGACTGGCCACAACTTGAGTTGCGTCTTCCTTGAGTTCGTCTTCCTTCCTAAATCCATTTCTCGCGGGCAGTGTCCTCCCCACAGCTGCACAGAAACAGGTGGAAAGAGGTTCACATTTGGAGATTATCAGCAAATGGATGGTGATTAAAGCCCTCAGAGCAGCTGAAAAGGTCCAGGCCAGAGCGAGTGGAGGTGGACAGAAGCTGGAAAACAGCCTAAAAGAAGAGGCAGAGAGGACAAACCCAGCAAAGATACTGGCGTTACTGCCTGCCCACCTTAATGTCATCAGCGCCCAGTGCAGCGTCTGGCACCATGTGGGCTCCCAGGAGCCGTGTGAAAGAGTGTGTGGGCAGCATGAAGAGCATGGTACTGATCAACAGTGTGAGCGCCAATCAGATCAGGACTGGGAAATCCCCAATGAGTGGCAGTTAAGAGGTCAGCCTGAGGGCAGTGCAGGCAGAAGTCAAGCTAGACGCGGTTAAACTACTGATTTCTTACAAAAAATGAACCCAGCATGGCACTGAGCTAGCAGTTCCAGGTCCTAACTTGGCCACACCACCAACATATTATGAGATCTGGGCCTTGGGTTTTTGGCCGATCCAAATACTGAACCGCAGAAGTATGCCTCAGACATCACGTTTGTGGGCAAGCGAAAGACGAGAAAATGCGATCATAAAGTCATTGAGACTCTGTACATCGTTCAGCATTGATTGAAAAACACTACAACTTCATCCGTTTAGTGAAGGCTAGCACGTGTTCACATTTTGCAATAGCTGGAAAACAGCCTAAAAGAAGAGGCAGAGAGGACAAACCCAGCAAAGATACTGGCGTTACTGCCTGCCCACCTTAATGTCATCAGCGCCCAGTGCAGCGTCTGGCACCATGTGGGCTCCCAGGAGCCGTGTGAAAGAGTGTGTGGGCAGCATGAAGAGCATGGTACTGATCAACAGTGTGAGCGCCAATCAGATCAGGACTGGGAAATCCCCAATGAGTGGCAGTTAAGAGGTCAGCCTGAGGGCAGTGCAGGCAGAAGTCAAGCTAGACGCGGTTAAACTACTGATTTCTTACAAAAAATGAACCCAGCATGGCACTGAGCTAGCAGTTCCAGGTCCTAACTTGGCCACACCACCAACATATTATGAGATCTGGGCCTTGGGTTTTTGGCCGATCCAAATACTGAACCGTCAGAAGTATGCCTCAGACATCACGTTTGTGGGCAAGCGAAAGACGAGAAAATGCGATCATAAAGTCATTGAGACTCTGTACATCGTTCAGCATTGATTGAAAAACACTACAACTTCATCCGTTTAGTGAAGGCTAGCACGTGTTCACATTTTGCAAGATAGGCTGTTCAGTTGCTCAGTCATGTGCAACTGTTGGACCCCATGGACTGCAGCACACCAGGCTTCCCTGTCCTTCACTGTCTCCCAGAGTTTGCTCAAAATCCTGTCCATTGAGTAGGTGATGCCAACCAACCATGTTGTCCTCTGTCGTCCACTTCAGTAACTGCAAATCCCATTTGTGTTCCCGAGTATGTTGTTAGTATATTACTAGTACAAGGAGGAAGAAGGCGATGGCACCCCACTCCAGTACTCTTGCCTGGAAAATCCCATGGACGGAGGAGCCTGGTGGGCTGCCGTCTATGGGGTTGCACAGAGTCGGATACGACTGAAGCAACTTAGCAGCAGCAGTACAGGAGATCCAACCAGTCCATCCTCAAGGAAATCAGACCTGAATATTCATTGGAAGGACTGATGTTGCAGCTGAAACTCCAATACTTGGCCACCTGATGCAAAGAACTAACTCATTTGAAAAGACTCTGGTGCTGGGAAAGATTGAGGGCGAGAGGAGAAGGGGACGATAGAGGATGAGATGGTTGGATGGCATCACTGACTCAATGGACATGAGTTTGAGTAAACTCCAGGAGTTTACTGGAGACCAGAAGTCTCCAGGCTTCTCTGTCCATGGGATTTCTGAGGCAAGAAAACTGGAGCATGTTGCCATTTCCTTCTCCAGGGCATCTTCCTGATCCAGGGATCAAAACTGTGTCTCCTGCATTGGCAGGTTTACCACTGAGCCACCAAGGAAGTCCAAAAAGCGGATTAAGCACCACAGTATTTTATAACAACAGAAGGTAGCTAAAGATACTGCATGCTGACAGACAGTATGATACAACCCCTGGGGGAGGAGTCAGCAGGGCATGTGGTGGAGGTTAGCTGTTTAGACTGAGAGCCTTTCAGTGGACTGCTGGATAGATGGGCTCTGCCGCCCCAGCTGTGAGCCTTTGAGGACGACAGAACAAGTGATGGCAGGTCTGGAGAGGCCACGGGCTTGCCCCAGGGCCTGCTTTGAGCCCCTTCCTTTCACAACGAGTTCTTGGCCCTCTTTCGTCACTTGGCCCAGCTCATCCAGCGTTCCTGCCCAAAGTCCAGAGTTCACAAGAGGCAGCTTGATAGTTCTGCATAGGCACGCAGACACCTAGGTCAGGGCACTTGGGAAGGCCCCAGAGGGGGCCTCGGTGGAGGTTTCTCAGACTTGCATCCCCAGAGCTGCTGGGGCTGCAGGCCCAAAGGGAGAACAGCAGAAGGCGATCACCGATGGCGCTGTGCCACCAGCAGGAGCAGCTTTGCCCAAATACTGTCGTATCTTCACTGACCCTCCTCAGGCGCAAAACACAGCATTTGGTAGCTTGACTGAATCTGCTGGGGTGGCCCACCCTCTAAACATTGTTTTCTTTGAGCATGGGCCATCTTTCTTGCAGGCCATGTTGGATAAGCGACTAAGGACACTGAAATTCTGTTGGTCTCAAGTGGAGTTTTAAGTTGAAATGATTTGTCTTGAAATAACTCCTTGAGATTTTTCCTAAGTGCTTTTTGTCCTCTGCAGTTTTCTACTCATAAAACATTCTTTTTCTAAGAGTGTTTTTCAAACTTTGTCTCAAGATTCCTTTACACACTTAAAAATTGTTGAAGATCCTAGAAAGCTTTTGTTTATGTGGGTTCTATTTTTTTAGGGGTTATGACTGAGAAAGGTTTTATTTATTTTTACATTAATTTTATAATATTAATAAAACTATTTTGTGTTAAAGTGAATAATTAAGAAAAGTCACTGTATTTGCCTCTCAATTTTTGTGTTTGGGAAGAGTGACGTGTCTGCGTTTTCGAAGACCTCTCAATGCCTGCCTTAATGGCCGACAGCTGGGTTCTCATTTTGTTGTGACGTCACAAGTCATACAGCCTCTGGAGAACTCCACCATACACTTGTGAGAGAATTCTAATGAAAAAGACAAATAACATCTTACTGTTATTATAAATAACAGTTTTGACCCCTAAGGAGTCTTGAAAACAAACCCCCAGACCACATTTGAGCATCAGTACTATAAGATGACAAGCTCCGAGTTTGATGCTTCATTTAATTCTAAACTTTCTTCCCTTTGAAGCGGGGCCCAGTTCATTGCTGTTTCTCCTTCACACCCTTCCATCTGAACTCACTTTTCTTTTGCCTGAATAATGAACACCGATTTTTTTTTTAATCTGCAGATCTACTGCTGATTATCCCCTGAGTCTTAGTTGGTCCAAAATGTCATTTCGCTTTCTTTATTGAATGCAAAGTTCCTCACGCATAGAATTCTAGATTGGCGGTTATATTATGGTAGACTTGCTGTTCCTGTCTTTTGTCTGTGTTCCTGAATGGTTTTTTCTAACCCAGCCTCCAATTCAGTGATTCTTCAACTGTCTAATATGTTGCTATAAATCTATCAAATTTCTTTTTGGCTCTTTTTCCGTCGGTTAAGTGGCTTTCCTTTTTTTTTTTTTAACAATTTCCAGTTTTCTGCTTAGTTTTTCAGCCTTATGTTTCCTTGTGCATACTAAGCGTGGGTCTTTTTAAAACCTACGTTTATTAGGTCCAGTGTCTGAGTCCCTGTAGAAGTCTTTATTTATATTGTCTATTGTGTAGAATTACTATGCACAGAATTGATGCATAAAACCATGCAGAGCAAGAATGTTGATAACACAAAGAGAAATGGCAAGAAACCCAGAGGCGGGAGACTCGGCTTCTCGGCCATTAACACAGCAAGCAGAGACTGCGTTATCAGGTAGACCGCCTCGTCCTCTTTGTCCAAGACCTCCCCTGTTGCAGCACAGGAATTCCCACTCCGGGCAAATCCGGACGGTTGGTCACCTTATTGTGACACAAAACCCCGCCACGCCCCCTCCCCCGCCGCTCGCGCTGTCGGCCTCCATCCGCTCGAGCCGCCGGGGGCGCTGTGGAGCGCAGGCGCGCTCAGGCAGGCGCTCTGGCCAGGGCACTGTCTCTCCTTCCGCCTTCCCGGCAGGCCCCGCGCGGCGCCTGCGCGCTGAGTGACCTTCCCGAGCCGGCGGTTCTGAGCTGGGGCTTCCTGAGCCTCCGGTTCTTGGCCGAGGTGAGTATGTGGCCGAGTTCGGCGCTCAGCGTAGGGCCACCGGGATGCTGAGGGCTGGACCGCGGGCGGCGGAGACCGAGGGCCCCGTATGGCCCCCACGGCCGCGGGCAGGACCTTCCCCGGCCCTCCCACAGCCGCACCTCGACCCCCGCTGACCTTGGGGCCCAACTGCTCCCGCTGCCACGCGAGTTTTCCCCGCGGGCCCCCCACTGCAAAGGGAGGTCGTCTCGGGGTTCGCTGTGCTTGGCGAGTAACGCCGAGGCCGCGCTGCGCCTTCTCCTTCGGCCTTGAAAGTCAGCCACCTCCCCCGAGGTTACAGGGCTAGTAAGTGACGGAGTCAGGATCCAAGCCGAGCGCCTCGGCGCCACGTCTAGTGGCTTCTCGCCGTTACCCCTCAGGTGTCCTCGCTGCTTACTGTTCTCGGAGCTACCCTGTACGTATGGCGAGGCCATGGGAGGGGCGAGACGGGGGCCAGAAGGGGATCCGAGGTGGTGACTGCAGTTGCACGGACATTCAGCCTGTGAAGCCTGGTCCGGGCTCAACAGGTCAGGCGTCTCCGGTCTTCAGTGTAGGTGCCGGTGACGGTTGCTTACCGTAGCGCGCCAGAACCTGCAGACTGACACGGGCACAGTGGACGCCCAGCTGGCCTTTGACTAGAATGGGCCTTTGAAGGAATGGGCGCAGAGCTGGGGAACGTGGCCGGACGGAGTGGACTCAGGCAGAAGTAGGGGGCCCCCGGGACACTCACTCGTCCGACCAAGCGTGGAACCCTTGAGCCAAAGGCAGGTGGGAGGTGAGCATTTGCAGCGTGCCTGCCCTGTAGCAGTCTCGGATCGTTTTAGGTGAGGAGAGAACGCCAGGGGCCTGGGCCTTGAGCAGAAGATCCAGATAACAGGTTACTTTGGTCTGTTCTTAGGGCCTTTGACCTTCCTGGTGTGCTTTGCTCTTTTCCTTCTAGGCCTTCATCTTGCCTTGCTCCAAGGCTTCTAATGGGCCTGGGCCTTGCCCGCATCTTCTTAAGCTTAAGTCCTCTGTAGGACCCCAGGAGCTTAGTACTATTGCAGCCAGCTAGCCTTTTGCAGAGGTTCCTTCTGAGCTTGTTGTGTTCATTTTCTGAGTTTTTATTCCTCACCAGGCAGTAGGCCAGGCTTCCCTGGTGGGCTCAAACGGCAAAAAGTGCACCTGCAGTGCTGGAGACCTGGGTGCAATCCCTGGGTGGGGAAGATACCTTGGAGGAGGCCCCCTGGAGGAGGGCATGGCAACCCACTCCAGTATTGTTGCCTGGAGAATCCCCAGGGACAGAGGAGCCTGGCGGGCTACAGTCCATGGGGTCGCAAAGAGTCGAACATGACTGAGCTACTGCACAGGCAGGCCAGGGTCCCTTATGTTTCCTTCTGAAATTCCATTGGGAGCCCAGCAGGGCAGGTAGAGCTGTCTGTGCTTCACAGAAAGGGAAACCTCTGCAGTGACATCTTTCAGACTTGCCCAAGGTGGAGGGCAAAGCAGGCAGAACTCATGTAGGAACCCAAGATTCACAGCCTTCCAACCCCACGGGTCTTCCTTCCCAGTCAGTGCTGGGCGCAGGGAGGAGAGGTGCACACTCAGCGCCTCTGAGCTCTTCCCATCTCGGGCCCCAGAGGTTCCTCCACGCCATGTGGCATCTTCTCAGGTGCCTCTCGAGGTGGCACCGTTGGCCTCCTGGAGCCATGTGTTCTGACAGAGCATCCCAGTACTGCCTGGGGACAGGACGCATGAGGGCACCGCCTCGTCGGCCCCCAGGCCCAGGCCTCAGCCTGCGTCTGTGCTTTCCTGGGAAGAGCTGGGAGCCAGGCCTCAGACAGATCCTCAGTCACAAAGCACAGATGCAGCTGGGTGAGCTCGGGCAGCTTCCTCCTGGGGTGCAGGCAATAAGCATGTAAAGTGCTTCACAAGTGTGTGAGGTTTGTGTGACAGTCTTAGGGCGAGAACCGCGCGCTCTGCGGAGGCCCCCGAGGCCCCCAGTGCTCTGGCCATCGCCGCCCCGAGTGCGGCTGTAGTTCCGTGTGTGTGGATGCTTGCTGCAGCACCGCAGGCACTGTGCCGCAGAGCAGCACCCCCGTCTTCATGACAGCCCTCGTTGGGGGGGGGGGGGTAATCCCTGCTTTAGTGATGAGGAAACCGGGACAGTTGAAGTTATCTGGCAAGAGGGACGGTCCAGGGGCGAGCCCCCGTGGCCGCCGTGGCCTTCCCAAGGGCCCTCCCGCTCCAGGCGCGTCCTGCGCTTGGGGTCTCACCCCCCGTGCTGCCTCTGCTGGTGCCACTGCACCCCCGGGAGCTCCTGGCTCTTTAGGAGCCGTGCCTCCACTCTGGAAGCAGCGCCCGCCACTCCTTACGTGCACACTCCACCTCTGCTGAGTGAGTGATGGCCACACGACACAGGGTCCATGCACGGAAAACCAGAGGAAGCTGAGGTCAGATTCTGTGTAGCCAAGTAGAGACGCGAAGGGCACAGGGTGACCCTCGGTCAGCCTGGGGCTGGGACCGGGCCGCCTGCTGACTGAAGCCAGGGCAGTTTCCTGGCAAGGTGCGAAGTACTTTGGTGTCCTTGTTCCTCATGGTGATTTGAGTGGCGATAGTTTAATAGATCATTTTGGATGTTGCAAAGCGTATTAAAATGAAAATGAGGGCCCCTGATTTTAGAGTCTGGTAAATTATAAACATGAGCAAAAGCTTTGCTTTGAGAACTGCACATAAAGGTGAGCTGTCAGTTCAGAATGTGATGGCTTTTCCTAATCAAATCCAATAATTACTGATTAAATCAGTTATCACTGCCTCTCTTAGGAAGTGAGTGTTCTCTCATGCTTTACTTGTTAAATCTACTGTTAGTAGACTTCAGGCCTGGGATGCATGTGACCCTCTGTAGGTTATGGCACTGAATGGCAGAGTTGGAGTGTGCTAAGAGAACAAAACTGAGAGTTCTCTTTAAAAGAAAAGTGAGGTGATGGGCGTGTTGATTAACTGGACCGGGGAAGTTCATCCGCAGGGTGCCCGTCTGTCAGTCACCACTGTGGTGTGCACCGTAAGTACCGCAGAGTTTTATATGTCAGTTATGTCTCGCTTCCCTGGTGGCTCAGAGGGTAAAGCGTCTGCCTCCAATGTGGGAGACCCGGGGTCGATCCCTGGGTCAGGAAGATCCCCTGGAGAAGGAAATGGCAATCCACTCCAGTATTCTTGCCTGGAGAATCCCATGGACAGAGAAGCCTGGTGGGTTACAGTTCACGGGGTCGCAAAGAGTCGGACACGGCTGAGCGACTTCACCTCACCACCTCACTGCTGAACTTGAAACGTGAAAAGGACTGAGATTCGCCGAGTGAGCGTGAGTCCGAGCCTGGTGTCATCGTCACAGGAAATCGTCACGCTCTTTCAGCATCGAATGCCAGCAACTCTTAACAGGGTGATGTGAATGTGCTAGTTTTAAAGTCTTAGAAGTGTGTGATTTGGGGCATGATTGGGGGGCTCTGGGGGAGGACAGCCTTCAGAGGCGGGCTGTCAGTGGCCGTGCAGGCTGAGAGCTCTGGGCCTGGAGGAGTGGGAAGTGATGGAGCGCCCGGGTGGCCAGGGTTGGGGGTGCTGCCGGTGTGTGGAGCTCAGAAAGCTGTCGAGGGCAGAGCCCCAATGTAGATGTTGGAATGGCTTTGGGGAGCAGGTCTGGCATAGAGGCTGCTGCCCATTGACTAGTTTGAGAAATAGAGTCAAACTTAATAAGGGAAGCCTCTGAGCAGTTAGATTTGTTAAAACAGCAGTCATGGTAATACTTAACCTCTGCTCCTTTTCAGATGCTTCAGAGTCTTATTAAGAACGTTTGGATCCCCATGAAGCCCTACTACACCCAAGCTTACCAGGAGATTTGGGTAGGAACGGGGTTGATGGCCTACATCGTTTATAAAATCAGGAGTGCTGGTAAGTTTTGTTTGATTCATTAGAGGTCGAGAAGAAAATTCCTTTCAAAAGGAGTCACAGTTCATATTGTAAAGAAACTGTGGCCCTTAACCAGCAGGGCACACCCGAAACCTGGTGGCCCTTTATTGGAACATGGGACGCATAAGAGCTGTGCCAGCAATAAGAGAGATTTGAACAAGACTTCGATATCAGGGAACTGTGACTTTTCTTAGGTGTGGCAGTGTCCAGAGTGCAGAGGCGACATCCTTAGTTTTGAGAGACACAGGTTAAAATATTCAGGGTGAAGTGTCGTGGTAAACAGTGTTCCACTGTGCCTTTCCCACTGATCATATGAATGAACATATGAATGAATATGTTCATAATAAAACTGGAGGCAGAGCATCCGCTTGGTTCCCAGTAGAGCAAGGCCCAGTCGTGTATGAATGAGAGAGAGTGAAGAAAGGAGAAAACTGTGAGCCGCAGGGCTGGAGTTTGGGGTGTGGAGGGGAGCGAAGAGGCCAGCAGGCCATGAAGGGCTGTTCACCTGTTGAGAGAGCATCTGCGTGAAGCTCTTACCACTTTGTGGCTTTGAAGCACGATAGGATTACTACTTTCTGAAAGCTTCACTTAACAGCTTTACCTAAGGTGTGAACTCTTCAGCCAGATGATGATTTTGACAATAAATTGGCTAAAGGCATTTTTGGAAAGTATTGATATGACCAGTTTTTCTTTCCATTTATTTTAGATAAAAGAAGTAAAGCCTTGAAAGGTAAGATTTCTGCTTAAAATGGGTGGGGAATGAAAACCACCGTCATACCTTTTCCGGACAAGGTGCCTCCTTGCTGGGCATTGAAGCCAGCAGCTGTTCCAGTGAGCGTTCAGGCCCAGAGGGGACATAGCGGAATGTAGCCTGCTGGTCTGCTTCCTACAGGCTGAGCTTAAAGACCGTTGCTCAGCCCTTGGGCTGAGTGTAGCTCCCAGGAGTGAAGCGAGTTGATCAGAGCTAGCTGGTGCCACCAGTGGGGACGCAGGAGTTACCTGGGCAGGCAGGCTGCCCTGGAAACATACAGTTGTACTCTGGTGCTAGGTAGTCTTCACTTCCACCTGACAGTGAAACTCGAGCCATCTGAGTCCCAGACAAACACAGGGCTGGCCCGTGAGCTTGGGAGCAGACATTTCCCTGCCCTCGCCCTTGTGTCCCGTGGGTTCCACAGACCCTCCATGTACCTTGCTGTAGAAATAGGCCTCTCTCTGCCCCCTGGTACTGGAAGCTGTCCTTGCACCTCCGGGTTGTCGTTGCCGTCTTGGTGCTGGCTGCAGTCCGCTCTCCTCCTCCTAAACTGTCTCTCCACTGTGCTTCTCTTCGGAAAGCTTCCAGCGCCGCTCCAGCTCACGGTCATCATTAACCAGCCTTCCGCGGATGGGACACCGGCCTGGCTGTGCTCTGGGAACGTGGGACCCCGTGTTGACGTGCCGCGGTGCCGCTGCCCTCAGACCTGAATAAACATACCTGTGAGACCCACACTGTCTGCACCCGTGTCCCTCCCTGTGCCCCTCGCCCGCCCTGTGCCCACCCCACCCCGAGCAGGTCTGCGCGGCAGGTGTGGCCATCCTCGGGCTGAGGAGTACGCGCCCCAGTTAGCGCAGGGGTCACATCTAGGCACTCACGCTCCCGAGGTCTGTAAATGTCTGCTAAACAGATGATTCTGCTGCTTAGTACTGTGGCCTCCCTTTTCTCATCTGGAAAATGAACAGGGAAGTTCTAACAGGCTCACTGTGGAGCTCAGGAAGAGGTGTGGGAAAGCGTGTGTTACTCAGGCTGAAAGGCTTCACAGGCAAGGCAGCGGTGAGTCACGTGCCAGGTGGGATGAGAGATTCCAGGAGAAACTTTCGTCCAGAAGTCACTTACAAGGTGAGATACATAATTTTTTAAAAAATCAGTTGATATTTCTTTTAGCTTGGCTGATACCAAATGAACGCTGCATAATGTTTTTCTCCATCTAAGACAATCACCAGAACCCCTAGAATTGCATTCAAAAAGTAGATGCTGCTGCAGCCGGCACAGGGGAGCGGTGCGGGCGGCGGTGTCTCCCCGGGGAGTGGACTGGGGCCCGGGGCGCGGGCTGGTCTCGGGCGCCTGCGCTTCTCTGAAGGGCAGTGGCCAGCCCTGCTTGCCATTGGTTCTCCAGCACCGGTGTCAAGTCAGGCCCATGAATGGTGCCTGAGAAACAGCCACCGCTTTCAAATGGGGTCTCTGAGCCTTGGTTTCTGTCATAAAACGGGGATAAAACCCACTTTTCAGCCTCACTGGCTCCGATAGGGAACTGGCGTGAAAATGTCATACAGTCCCAGAGGGCCTTGGCGTTGAAGCTGGGCACGGGGTTCCGTTCTCTTGCAGGAATAGCATTTTCTGTGATAACTGCCTCCAGAGGATGAGTCAGCTCTGCAGTTCAGAAGGACCTCATTTTAAAATTTGTTCACCTGGGCCATCTGTTCTGAGACAGCTTCCCCTGGAGGGCTGTCAGCAGGGACGAGCAGGCCCAGCGTTTCCAGCTTCCTTCGGTGTAAGAAGCCTGAGAACTTGGGTTTCTCACAGGTTCCCAGGACCACACTTTGAGAGCTGCTGATCATACAAAAAACGCACCCACCCAGAACCCTTAAGGTCCACTCCACCAGCGTTCACCCACATTCCCACGCTGCTGCCCTTCAGCACATTCAGTCCTGAGAACCGAGCGAGGTGGGGCTGTAGTCCCGTATTACAGAGGACACTGAGGCTGAGAGAGGGGCAGGATATGCCAGGGGTTGGCTAGCCAGGGCTGGGACCAGGGCTTGGACTCCGAGAGTCTGAGCTCTGTCTGGAGAAGGAGAAGGTGAGGCCTGGGAACAGGCCCTGATGTCAGCAGAGGTGTTGCTGTGCGGACCCTGGGTGCAGGCCCCCTCTGCGGCATGCAGGTCCCCGTGGTTCCAGTCATGGGGAAACAGTCTGTGGAAGATGCCACTCATCTGGGGCCTGTGCAGAAAAGGGGGTGAGGGGCTGCTGGGGCTGCAGGTGGGCCTGTGGCTCGTGAGCGATGCGCAGAGGAGCAGCGGCCCACCCCTGGAGACACACCAGCCGGTTTCTTTGTTTGTTTATGGAGTTGGTTACAATATTGTTTGTGTTACCTTTTGGTTGGTTGTTTTTGTTTGGTTTGGTTTTTTTTTTTGGTGATGTGGCAGCTGGAATGCCAGCTCCCTGACCAGGAACTGAACCCTCACTCCCTGCATTGGAAGGTGCAGTCTTACCCGTTGGCCCAGCAGGGAAGTCCCAGCAGCTGGTTTCTTGTCCCTGCCTCTAGGTGGAGGTGGGGTGTAGAAAGAAGCGCGCCCATTGCTGCTCAGGACCCACTTGCTGTTTGCGCCCACGGCAGCCTGTAGGAGCTGGTGCTCGCTGCCAGCCGGCATCACCAGGCTTCCTGTGGGCGCTGAGCACCCAGCGGGACGGCCTGGAGCAGTGCTGGGGGCGGGGAGGGCCCTCCCCGGGGAAGGGGAGCATTCAGAGCAGCCCTCAGGAGGTGCCGACCAGAGAGGCTTCTGCAGAATCAGAGAGGCCTCGAGCTCAGCTGGGAGCAAGAGCGGCCAGTCTATTTTTCGGACGGCGCCACAAGGGGCCACTTAATCCTGAAGTCTGTCTGCCGCCCATCCTGGCCTGGCACTCTGTTCTTCACCCTGAACCGGTTTCGGGGGAGAACACAGCTCCAGCCTCTGAAGGGCTACCTTTGAACAATGTGTTTCAGCCTCAGAGAAGCTTCTGGGAGGAGGCACATGTCTCCTGCATTGTATCTCTCAGGGGTACCTGCACCCCAGTCAGGCTGTGAAGCAGCTGTGAGGTGACCTACCCTGAATTCCAGATGCGTGTGAAGGGCACTAACTCAGCCTCTTTCCACCTGGTTGCTCATGGAGGAGCAGGTGTTAGCATTAGGCACTCAGGGAAAGCAAAAGCTTGTACTTTGAGAAGATAAAAGGGACAAACCCTTTAGCTGGACTGGTGAAGAGGAAAAAAAGAAAAGTAGTGTCAAGAAAGAGGGAGATGCCATTACTATAGATTCTAAGACACTGAAGTGATGAGGACTTCCCTGGCGGCCCAGTGGATAGGAGCCCACCCCGGTCCAGGAAGACCCTGTGTGCCACAGGGCAGCAGAGCCTTTGCAACGCCATGGCGAGGCCTGTGCTCTAGAGCCCACGCCACAGATGCTGAAGCCAGCACAGCGAACAGCCCAGCGTCCCAACAAGAGCAGCCCCCCACTCGGCCACAACTGCAGAGACCCCACGCACAGCAACGAAGACCCCGCCTAGCCAACAAATAAACAAGGAAACGTCACAAAAGACCAGGAAATTCTACAGGGTGCATGAAGGAGACAAGTTCCTCGTAAGACACAAACCACTAAGGCTCACTCATGAAGAAATGGGAGAGTGAATAGTGCCGCCTCTCTCAAAGAAGTTTACTCTGTAGCTGGAAACTCTGGAAACTCCAGGCTCACGTGGCTTCCCTGGTGAGTCACCCCAAATTTTGAAGAACGACGTAATAACCAATTGTACACACATTCTTAACAGAACAGGGGGAAACACTCCCCCACTCAGTCTGTGAGCTCAGCACCAGCTGCTCTCAAAGAATGGAAAGCAGAGTGACATTAAAAATTACAGACCAGAATTCCTTCTTGAATATAGACGCCAAAGTCTTCCAACAGAATTTTGGCAAATTAAATCCCATCAAAAGTGAAAGAATAATCATGACCAATGTTTACAATTTAAAAACGTTTAAAATTCAAAACTAAATGGGACATGTAGGAATTCCCAGTCGCTCAGCTGGTAAAGAATGTACCTGCAATGCGGGAGACCCTGGTTCGATTCCTAGGCTGGGAAGTTCCAAGGAACCCAGACTAGGGTTAGGGTTAGGGTTATGCTAGTGGATCCCCCAAGAGAAGAATCTGGCAAGCAGCAGAGAACCTACTGATTCTTAAGAACAAAGACCGCGACCCGCAGCTGAGTGCTAGCTGTCTCCAACACTTTTCTCCAGGGAGCAGGAATCACTGGCGTGCTCCTTCATCAGCCCGCTGGCCTGTCTATTTTAATACATGATACAGTGCCGGAACTAAAGGAGCAGTAGTGGGGGAGGGATGGAGTGGGAGGTTGAGGTTTGCAGATGTCATAAGACTGTGTATGGAAATTAACATTGTAAATCAACTATCCGTCAGTTGAATTAGTAGTTGTTTCCTAGGGCAGTATGCTGTTATGTGTAGCAGAAATAAGGTGTTCTTTGCTTAACTAAGGAAAAAACATAGCTCGTCATATTACAGTAACAAGGAAAAACAATATGATCATCTCGAGAGGGCAAAAGAATTAGAATTAAGCATCCATTCGTGTAAAGTTTCTCATCTAAGCAAGGATAGAAAGTGGCATTCACAATTTAAGAGTGTCTGTAAAAACTTCCAGTGAGGGTCATCCTCAGTGGGGAGACTGACTGCTCTCCCTTATGATTGGGAAGGTGGGGTTATCCGTCGGGCTGGAAGTACAGGCCATTCCAGCAGAGCAAGATAAAGACAGGCAAATGCATGGAGAATGGGATAGTGAAACCCCACAGGCAGCATGATCGTTCGGAGAAAACCTTATGTCACCTTCCATAAAGCCGCCAACCCTGTGAAACAGTGTTCAGCAAGTCTGCAGGATCAAATGTCAAAATACAAAAATCAGTTGTATTTCTCTGAAAAACCTAGACAGCGTATTGAAAAGCAGAAATACCACTTTGCCGACAAAGGTCCGTTCCTCGTAAGACACAAACCACTAAGGCTCACTCATGAAGAAATGGGAGAGTGAATAGTGCCGCCTCTCTCAAAGAAGTTTACTCTGTAGCTGGAAACTCTGGAAACTCCAGGCTCACGTGGCTTCCCTGGTGAGTCACCCCAAATTTTGAAGAACGACGTAATAACCAATTGTACACACATTCTTAACAGAACAGGGGGAAACACTCCCCCACTCAGTCTGTGAGCTCAGCACCAGCTGCTCTCAAAGAATGGAAAGCAGAGTGACATTAAAAATTACAGACCAGAATTCCTTCTTGAATATAGACGCCAAAGTCTTCCAACAGAATTTTGGCAAATTAAATCCCATCAAAAGTGAAAGAATAATCATGACCAATGTTTACAATTTAAAAACGTTTAAAATTCAAAACTAAATGGGACATGTAGGAATTCCCAGGTCGCTCAGCTGGTAAAGAATGTACCTGCAATGCGGGAGACCCTGGTTCGATTCCTAGGCTGGGAAGTTCCAAGGAACCCAGACTAGGGTTAGGGTTAGGGTTATGCTAGTGGATCCCCCAAGAGAAGAATCTGGCAAGCAGCAGAGAACCTACTGATTCTTAAGAACAAAGACCGCGACCCGCAGCTGAGTGCTAGCTGTCTCCAACACTTTTCTCCAGGGAGCAGGAATCACTGGCGTGCTCCTTCATCAGCCCGCTGGCCTGTCTATTTTAATACATGATACAGTGCCGGAACTAAAGGAGCAGTAGTGGGGGAGGGATGGAGTGGGAGGTTGAGGTTTGCAGATGTCATAAGACTGTGTATGGAAATTAACATTGTAAATCAACTATCCGTCAGTTGAATTAGTAGTTGTTTCCTAGGGCAGTATGCTGTTATGTGTAGCAGAAATAAGGTGTTCTTTGCTTAACTAAGGAAAAAACATAGCTCGTCATATTACAGTAACAAGGAAAAACAATATGATCATCTCGAGAGGGCAAAAGAATTAGAATTAAGCATCCATTCGTGTAAAGTTTCTCATCTAAGCAAGGATAGAAAGTGGCATTCACAATTTAAGAGTGTCTGTAAAAACTTCCAGTGAGGGTCATCCTCAGTGGGGAGACTGACTGCTCTCCCTTATGATTGGGAAGGTGGGGTTATCCGTCGGGCTGGAAGTACAGGCCATTCCAGCAGAGCAAGATAAAGACAGGCAAATGCATGGAGAATGGGATAGTGAAACCCCACAGGCAGCATGATCGTTCGGAGAAAACCTTATGTCACCTTCCATAAAGCCGCCAACCCTGTGAAACAGTGTTCAGCAAGTCTGCAGGATCAAATGTCAAAATACAAAAATCAGTTGTATTTCTCTGAAAAACCTAGACAGCGTATTGAAAAGCAGAAATACCACTTTGCCGACAAAGGTCCGTCTGGTGAAAGCTAGATTTTCCCAGCAGTCACGCACTGCTAGCGGCTCCCTGAAGCCCCAGCCGCCGCCCCGCCCCAGTGAGTGACCCGGCAGGTCTGGGGCAGGGCCTGGGGACCTGCATTTCCCTCAGGTTCCCAGGCACCGCTGCCACTGTGGCCGGAGCCATTGCAGAGAGGACTCGTTTGCCGTCACTCCTCAGCTGCTTGCCTGCGGAAGGACCCGCAGCCCCGTCCAGTGCGAGTGCGCCGCCTCGCCCACGAGGGCAGGGGTCTGCAGAGGGAGGGCAGTGCCCGGGGCTCAGGGCACCGCTGGCCTGTGGCAAGGGGGTCTGTAGGGATGGAGGCCCAGCGACAGGGGATCCCACCTCCACGGCCAGTGGCGCCTCGGCACGCAGGGCGGACTTCGGAGCCGCTGCAGCTGTCCGGGGGGCGGCACGGGAGGCCTCAGTGCTGGTTCACTGGAGATGTCGCTGGATTTCGAGGCTACTGGGTTTCTGCCCTTTGCAAAAGGCAGAACGGCCGCACCTTGAGGGCACCTTGAGGGCAGTGTCTGCTCTGAGTCCGGCATTGTTCACAGCAGGCGGACGTCAGCCAGAGGCCGGGCCACTCCTCTATGCGCCCATGGTACCTGCCGGAGCCCCTCTGCAGGCCTCCGCCAGGCCCCTGGACACTTGATGCCGGCAGGTCGTCATGATATCCCCAAGTCACGGGCTGGGCTGTCAGATCACCTGAAGGCAGGTATTGTGAAGGTCGGGGAAAGCGCGGTGGCCAGGCTGCGGTCCCCATGTTGGGGGCCGTGTCCTTGGCACCCCTGTGATTCCTGTCACATTCTCCCGAAAGGTGTCAGGAGGCTCAGGCCGGCTTGTCGGAGGCCGGCCCCAGGTAGGGACGCAGGTGCAGGTGGCTTCTTGGGGAGGCGTCCCGGGAGAGCCCGGGGGAGCGGGGGGAGCAGCAGGCCTGTGTACAGTCTGGAGGAGGAAGAAGCCAACCCGGGGTGCCGCGGCCGAGGGGCCGTGCACGCCAGCACTCTTGGCCCTCCTGCCCTCCCGGCCCCAGAAGCAGCGTTGTGGGGTGGACCGGCAAAGCCGGGAGGACACTCAGGGCCGTGAGCGGACAGGGATCTGGATGCAGTAGTGACAGGCTTAAACGGCAGCCCACTCCAGTGTTCTTGCCTGGAGGATCCCATGGACCGAGGAGCCTGGTGGGCTACAGTCCCTGGGGTCGCGAAGAGTCGGACACGACTGAGCGACTTCACACACACACACCCCTCATCTGAGTCCTCTCCAGACCCTTCCCGCTAGGAAGGAAAATGTCCTTGCAGCTATTCTTTCAAGAAGTTCTCGTCATCTACTAACGAAGATGTGTAATGATTGAAAGAGCGTAGTGATAATAATGGAAAAGGATCTGAAAAAGAATACGTCTGTGTATGTATAACTGAATCACTGTCTATATTCTTGAAACCAACCCAACAGTAACTTATTATACTGCAATTTAAAAAAAAATAAAAGCTTAGTGACACCGGAAGGGTGTATGCAAAAGAGCTTAGTGAGGCCAGTGAAGAAAAGAGAGAAGACCCAAGTAAACAAAATAAGAAATGAAAGAGGAGAAATCACAATTGAAACTAAAGAAACACACACACAAAATAATACTATGAACAATCATATGCCAACACCAGTTCGACAACCTAGAAGAAATAGACAACTTTCTAGAAACGTGTGGGTTTAGTTGCTAAGTCATGTCTGACTCTTAACGACCCCGTGGCTCCTCTGCCCGTGGGGTTCCCCAGGCAAGAATACTGGAGTGGGTTGCCACCTCCTCAAGAGCATCTTTCCAACCCAGGGATTGAACCCTCATCTCCTACATTGCAGGCAGATTCTTTACCACTGAGCCACCAGGGAATCCTGTCAGAGTCCACCGAAACTGAATATAGAAGAAACAGACAACTTGAACAGGCCAATCACTAGAAGGGAAATAGACCCTAAACAAACAAACTCCCTACAAACAAAAGGCCAGGACCAGGTGGCTTCACAGGTGAATTTTACCAAACATACAAATAAGAACTCACACTGATTCTTCCCAAACTCCTTCAAGAAATCAAAAAGGAGGAAACACTCCTAAAGACATTCTATGAAGCCACCATCACCCTGATAACAAAAGCAGGTAAAGTTATAGGCTGAAATCTTTGATGACTACAGATGCAAAAGTTCTCAACAAAACGTTAGCAAACTGAATCCACCACATAAAAAAGATACACCACGGCCAAGCTGAACGCGTCCCAGGGTGACAAGAATAATTCAGCACACCCAGTCAATCGATGTGATGTGAAGGTGAAGTCATTCAGTCGTGTCCGACTCTTTGCGACCCCGTGAACTGTAACCTACCAGGGATTCTCCAGGCAAGAATACTGGAGTGGACTGCTATTTCCTTCTCCAGGGGATCTCCCCGACCCAGGGATCGAACCTGGGTCTCCCGCATTGGAGGCAGACGCTTTAACCTCTGAGCCACCAAGAAAGATAAAACCACATGATCATTACTACAAACAAAGCCAGGGGAGGTGGCGGAATTCCAGCGGAACCGTTTCAAATCCTGTAGGATGTGCTCTTAGACTGCTGCACTCAATATGCCAGCAAATTTGGAAAACTCAGCAGTGGCCACGGGACTGGAAAAGCTTCATTCCAATCCCAGAGAAGGGCAGTGCCAAAGAATGTTCAAACTGCCATACAGTTCTGCTCATTTCACATGCTGGTAAGGTCACGCTGAAAACCCTTCAACCTTGGCTTCAGTAGTACTTCCAAGAACTTCCAGACAGACAAGCTGGGTTTAGAAAAGGCAGAGGAGCCAGAGATCAAATTATCAGCATCCACTGGATCAGACAGAAAGCAAGGGAATTCCAGAAAAATACCAGCTTCATTGACCACACTAAAGCTTTTGACTGTGGGTCATAACAAACTGTGGAAAATTCTTAAAGAGATGGGAATACCAGACCATCTTACCTGCCTCCTAAGAAACTTGTATGCTGATTAAGAATCAGCAGTTAGAACCGGACATGGAACAAGAGTCTGGTTCAGAATTGGCAAAGGAGTATGTCAAGGGCTGTATATTGTCACTCTGTTTATTTAACTTCTATGCAGAGTACATCATGCAAGATGCTGGTCTGGATGACTTACAAGCTGTAATCAAGATTGCTGGGAGAAATAACAACCTCAGATATGCAGATGATACCACTTTAATGGCAGAAAATGAAGAGGAACTAAAAAGCCTCTTGATGAGGGTGAAAGAGGAGAGGGAAAAAGCTGGCTTAAAACTTAAACATACAAAAAATTAAGATCGTGGCATCTGGTCCCATCACTTCATGGTAAATGGCTAGGAAAACTGAAAACACTGACAGATTTTATTTTCTCGGGCTCCAAAATCACTGCGGACGGTGACTGCAGCCATGAAATTAAAAGACACTTGCTCCTTGGAAGGAGAGCTGCGACCAACATGGACAGTGCATGGAAAGCAGAGATATGGCTGCTGACGGAGGCCCATCTCGTCAGAGCTGTGGCTTTCCCCGTGGGCACACACAGGTGTGAGAGCTGGACCGTAAAGGCTGAGCACCAAAGAGTTGGTGCTTTCCAGCTGTGATGCTGGAGAAGACTCCCAAGAGTCCCTTGGACTGCAAGGAGATCAAGCCAGTCCGTCCTAAAGGAAATCAACCCTGAATGTTCGCTGGAAGGACTGATGCTGAAGCTGAAGCTCCAATACTTTGTCCACCCGATGCGAAGAGCTGACTCATTGGAAAAGACCCTGATGCTGGGAAAGACCGAAGGTAAGAGGAGAAAGGGATGACAGAGGATGGATGGTTGGATGGCATCACTGAAACATTGGACATGAGTTTGGGCAAGCTCTGGAGTTGGTGATGGACAGGAAGGCCTGGTGTGCTGTAGTCCATGGGGGTCACAGAGTCAGACATGACTTAGCAACTGAACAACAGAGCAAGAGACAAGTGGCAATTAAGCATTTTTAAATGCCATTTATAATATTATTCTGGGGAAAGGCTAGATGTGTGGGTACATTTGATAAAAGATGTGCAAGACCTGGAAATAAGAACTATGAAACATCACTGAGAGAAATCAAGGCAAATAATTGGGGAGATGTAGTCACAGATAGGGCTTCCCGGCTTCCCAGGTTGTTTCAGACAGTAAAGAATCTTCCTGTAGTTGGGAAGACCCGAGTTCAATCCCTGGGTCAGGAAGATCCCATGGAGAAGTGAATGGCAGCCCACTCCAGTATTCTTGCCTGGGGAATCCCATGGACAGAGAAGCCTGGTAGGCTACAATCCATGGGGTCACAGAGTCAGACACGACTGAAGCGACTAACGCTTTCACACAGTCATAGATAAGAAGACTCAGTCTTGCTAAGATGTCAAGCATCTTCAAATTGACCTAAGACAATTCCAATCAAATCCCCAGGAGGCTTTTATAGGAATTTCCAAGCAGATCCTAAAATGTATATGTACGTGATTGTTCATAACAATTGCCTTAATAATAACCAAAAACTGGGAGGAGGGGAGATCAAGTGTCTGTCAGCAAATGAGTGATAAATTGGAATATGCATACAACGGACCATTCCTCAGCAATGAAATCTATTATCAATACACACAGCCTGGGTCAGTCTCTGGACCACTATGCTGAGTGACGAAAGAACTTGGAAAGAAGGCGCGCGGCGTGGCTCCACTCGCGATCCGTTCCAGAAAGCACGCTCAGTGTGCAGCAGCATGGGGGGTCACCGGGTTGCCGGCGGTGGGAGGTGGGGCCCAAAGGGCCGGGGAGACTGGCGTTGATGGAGGAGTCCATTTCCTTGATTATGGTCATGGTTTGTGAGTATATACATATGTCAAAACTCATAAATTGTGCATTTTAAACATGAAGTTTATTGTACATCAATTATATCTCAGTAAAGCTGTTGCGGGCTTTCCCAGGTGGCACAGTGGTAAAGATTCTGCCTGACAGTGCAGGAGACACAGGAGACTTGGGTCCAATCCCTGAGGTGGGATTCCCCCTGGAGGAGGAAGTGGTAGCCCCCTCCAGTGTTCTGGCCTGGAAACCATGGACAGGCGAGCCTGGTGGGCTAGAGTCCATGGGCCACAGAGTCCGGCACAGCTGAGCGCACGTGCAAAGCTGTAGGAATGATTTTAAAATTTCTAGTCAGACCCTTCAAAGCATAAAGATGTGGTTCAGTGAATGAAGCGAAGAGGTTGGCATACCAAATCGCATGAGTTCAGCCTCCACTCACCTTCACTTGAGCAAAACGTGTCTCAGCAGATGGAGATGATGCGGGTTTTTCAGATGCAAGAATAACATTAAAATACTTGAGAGGTCCTGAAATTTAAGTATACATGTGCATTTAGAAGTACACATTCACGAATTAAATGAGGGGGTGACTGTACGTAATCCTTACCCAGTGAGGCAAACTTAAGATACGTGTGAACTTGCAAACGGCAAAAACTGGCAAAGCTGAGAAGTAAACGAGCTGTCAGTAAACCTAGAACAGCTTTTCATGACTAAAACTTCTCTTCATTTCAGTGGATAGATTTCACTATAATCACAGGTTGAATTCAAAACAATTCACTTAGGACTGATTTGGGAGCAAAATGAACTCAGAATAAACACAGCAAAGTCTATAGTTGTCACATATATAAGGGGGTTCCTATCACTGCAGCGCGCAGGGGTCCGGTGGGGAAGCAGCCCTGGAAATTGCGCCCTCTGTTGGAGAGACAGTGACAGGTGCCCCCAATCCCGTTCAAGACTGAGTCCTCCAAGGGGAAAAGCTCTCCGGCGGTTAACCCAGGCTGCCCAGCTGTGTGGGACCTAGAGGCCGCTTCCTCCCGGAGCACGGGCAACATCGCCAGGCGTCCTGCCTAAATCTCTTCTCCGAGAGGCTTTGGCCCTGCAATCTTTTTATTAAAGTTTTACTGAAGTACAGCTGATTAACAGTGTTACTAATTTCTGTGCTACAGCAAGTGCCTCTGTCATGCACCCGTTCTTCCTATTCTCCCCACTGCGGCTCATCACAGGGTGCTGAACACGGCTCCCTGTGCTCCGCAGGAGGCCCTTGCTCCATCCATTCTCTGTGTGATAGTTCCTCTGCTAATCCCAACCTCCCCATCCTTCCCCCGGCCCCCAGCACAAACACAGAACTGCTCTCTGTGTCTGAGTCTGTTCCTGTTTGATAAATAAGTTCGTCTCTGTCGTAAATTCCACAGGTAGGTGATGTCGTATGGTGCTTGTCTTTCTGTTCGTGACTTAGCCTAGTATGATGATCTCTAGGTCCATCCATGGGTGGGTTTTTTTAAATATTTATTTGGCTGTGCCCGGTCTTAGCTGTGGCTCCTAGGACCTTTTATTTGTGGCTTGCGAACCTTAGCTGCAGCATGTGGGATCTAGTTCCCTGACCACGGGTTGAACCCGGGCCTCCTCCACTAGGAGCACAGAGTTTTAGCCACTGGACCACCAGGGAAGTCTCCGTAGGCTCTCTGATGACGGCCATTCCGATGGATGTGAGGCCGGTACCACACTGCAGTTTCTATCTGCATTTCTCTAGTAATTTCCAGCGATGAGCACCTTTCCACTGCCTGTTGGCCATCTCGACGTCTTCTCTGGAGAAATGTCTGCTGAGGTCTTCTGTCCGTTCCTCATCCTGTTGTTTGTTTTTGGTTTTTTGTTATTGAATTATAGGAGCTGTTTGTATATTTTGGAAACTAGGCCCTTGTCAGTTGCATCGTTTGCAAATATTTTCTCCCAGTCCATAGATTGTCTCTTTGTTTCATTTATGGTTTCCTTTGCTATGTAAAAGCTTTTAAGTTTGATTAGGTCCCATTTATTTCTTCTTGCTTTTATTTCTGTTGCCTTGGGAGACTGGCCTAGAAAATATTGGTATGATTTATGTCACAGAATGTTTTGCCTGTGTTCTCCTCTTTATGGTGTCTTAGATTTAAGTCTTTACTATTTTGAGTTTATTTTTCTGTATGGTGTGAGAGAGTGTTCTAACTTTATAGATGTATATGCAGCTGTCCAACTTTCACAGCAACACTTGCTGAGGAGACTGTCTTTTCCCCATTGTGTACTCTCGCCTCCTTTATCAAAGATTAACTGACCGTAGTGAGTGGGTTTCCTTCTGAGCCGTCTATTCTGTCCTGCTGATCTGTCTGTCTGTCTGAACCAATACCCTGCTGTTTGGCCTTCCCAGGTGGCTCAGTGGTAAAGAATTTGCGTGTCAGTGCAGGAGACGTAGGTTCAGTCCCTGGGTCGGGAAGATCCCCTAGAGGAGGGAATGGCAGCTCCAGGATTCTTGCCTGGGAAATCCCACGGACAGAGGAGGCTGCAGCCCATGGGGCGCAAGAGAGTCAGACAGCTCAGCAACTACACAGCAGCCGTGTGGTTCTGGTCACCATGGCGCCGGAGTCCCGCCTGCGGTCTGAGAAGGCTGCGCCTCCGTCTTGTTCTTCCTAGGAAGGCGCTGGAGTCCCGCCTGTGGTCTGAGAAGGCTGCGCCTCTGGCTTGTTCTTCCTAGGAAGGCTTCGGCAGTTCTGGGTCTTCCATGTTGTTTTTGTTGTTCAGTCACTAAGTCATATTTGACTCTTTGCGACTCCACAGACTGCAACATGCCAGGCTTCCCTGTCTTAGGAGATTCCCATCACAGTCAGAATTTTCAAGACCTTGGAAGAGCCCGCCTCGGAAGGAAGCCTGAGCCGAGGCTGTGGCAGGGCCGTCAGCACCTGCAGTTCTGCCCGGGCAGTAGGTCACAGCGGGCACACCAGGTTTTCCTAACACGGGGCCCCTCCACTCGGCACCCAGATGTCCCCGGGGAGCAGCTGCAGGTCCGAACACTTGTGTCCCTTCCCTGCCCTGCCCCCCGTTCCTGGCTGGGGCTGGGGGCCCCACCCTCAGTTCGGGGGCCACAGGCAGTCTTGTGGCCCTAGACTCCATTTCTGGTGGCCTTGGGCCCAGTGTCACCCTCCCCTCCAGCCCCCGGTGTGTCCAGGCAGTAAGCTGGGCTGTCATCTGCCCCCCAGCCCTGATTTGAGCATGAAGCTGGGCCTCAGAGGTCCTGCCTAGTTCCATCCCCTCTGGGAGACCGACTATCTTCCAGTCCCCGATTTGTGGTCAAATATGCCTGTAACAAAGACGGAGCTAGTGTGGCTACTCACCAGAGCCTCCCAAGGCCCCTCCCGCCCACGCGGCCTCTGTACTTGCTAGAACTCTCTCACAGGTGGGCCACACCCAACATCCAACACCAACCGCCAGGTACCAGCATCGCAGCCTGTGAGCCAGGGAGAGCTGACCTGTGTTTCCCAGGAGGCGGGCACTGACTGGACTGGCCTAGAACTGCCCTCCTGTGTGAGGCCAGCCCAGCTCCACCCCTGCCCCTCCTGTAAACCCAGACAGGCCAGAAAGAGAGCAGGCCTGGGGTCCACAGATGTCTATCCCAAATGCTCTCACTGGGCCTGTCCACTCATGTCGGCCCAGGAGGGACAGGGGCTCCCTGGAAAGCACAGGGACCCCTGGGCCTCCTGGAACCAGAACTGGATCTGGGGGCTGGAAACTCTCTGCATCCCCCAGGCCCCACAGCACGTCTCCCCCCTGGTGCCTGAGCCGCCCACTCCTCTCCTCTCGGCACTGAGGACACGGCCGTGATGCCGATAGGGGTCCATGTGGCGCTTTCGCTGCATTGCCCTCCTCCGCGGGGCATCTCCCTCTCTTCCTGGTCCAGATACTGTGGGGGTCATCTGACTGGCCCAGCCCATCTTTCTGCACCAGGCCACCGGGCAGCCAGCCTGCACGTGACCCGCCCTCGCGTCAGGTGTCAAGCGGAGAGTGGAAGCGGCTTTCCTTCACGACAGCTCTGGCCGTCACCTCTCACCCCCTCACTGAGTAGGCTTTGAAAACTCTGACTTGTAAATCCCCCATGGATGTGTTGAGTATGTCAACACGGCCCCTGACCTGGAAGTGCAGGTCTGGGGGCGGCTGCTGTGGCTGTGGGCTGGGCCCTGGCACCAGGAGCCAGCCTGGACATCTGCAGTGCCCCCTCCTCCGACCAGGAGCCCAGGTCAGCTCACATTCACTCCCAGTGGGAACTGAACAGACAGGTTTCTCACCTCCCAGGGGAAAAAAACGTTTGCTAAGCCTCTGGTTTCACTGCCCAGATAGTGAGGACTCTGCTCACTTCTGCTCTTCTTCAGGGAAGGCTGAGGGTGGCCCACGCAGGACCAGGGTTCTGGGGGAACTTGGGCCCCCGGGGACAGCCGCGGCCAGCTCCTGTGACCGCCACAGGGAGTGGTTAGTAAGCACCTGGGCTGGCAGAGGGCTGCCTTCTCCCAGGAAGTTAGTTCAAGAGAGCTTGTGGCCCAGATCAAGTCTCCTGTTAAAGAGTAACTTACACCCCACATTACATTCAAGTCCCGGGAGTAAATATCCAGCGGAGGCATTTATTTTAACGGGAGACAAAGCCTCCTTTGTGGGCCAGCTCCGCCAGCGCCCGGCCCTCCTCAGATAGGAACTGGCTGGCGCGGCCCCCTGGGAACACGCAGCCTTGTGGCTGGCCAGCTCACCTTTCTGGGTGGGTTTACACGCTGCGGCCTTTGCTCTCCCTGAGAACAGAGTCAATAGGGCTGTCTGTCAGCAGCCCCTGCAGGCCCCGCAGGCCCCGGTTGGACAGGATCCCCGTCCACGTGTGGCCTCTCCCCTCTTCTGGAGCGAAAGTGTCACGCACCCCGAGCGGCCCGTCCAAACCCGGGCCCGCCATCTGGGCCTCGCCTCTGCGGGCTCACGGCGTCGCCCAGCCTCTCCTGGAGGCGGCACCATAGACGTGCCAGCTCTGAGCACCCCCGTCCCCCACCGGCTGCATCTCTGTGCCTCCCAGGAGGGAGTGCTGCTAAAAACACTTTTTCTGGGCCCCAGCCTGGATGGCTCAAAGTCCTAGGGTGACAGTTGGGACTTGTACTTTGAGAAAAAAAAAAAGGAAAGAAAAAACAACTTTCTTTGCCTGATTAAAACAATGTAAGGAGAATTGTGCAGAGTATAAATAAAACAAGATGGGCATGAATTGAGTTGATCATTGATATGGGGATATGAATGTTCATTATAAATCCTGTCTCCTGTAACAACCCTGAGGGAAAATATTCACAATGTTTCACATGAGGAAAAGCTTTTAAATGCTCCCCCAGGAGATTTGCCTCTGCAGCCAGATTGAGAACCCCGAAAATGAGCCCCGTGGGGCTCCATGGGACTGAGAACCCCAAAGCTGAGCCGCGTGGGCCGCGACGGGCTGAGCCAGCTCGCTCAAGACTCAGACGGACCCAGCATGCTAGTGTCGGGCTGCCACCAGCCTGCTCCATTCCTTGCCAACAGACCCCAGTCAGATTCAGGTAACAGCCCGTGAGACAGAATCAGTCTCCGCTGTGGCACAGGAGGCCCGCAGAGCCACATGCAGCTGGTCGGTCACAGAGCGAGCAGAGCAGGAGGGCCTGGGGCACGCCCAGCCTGCAGGCCGAGCCAAGGTCCTGGGGGACCCACACTCCTCCCTGGAACCCTCCAGGGAGGCCCGAGTGGCAGCCTGCGGCCGGCCGTGCCCTTGGGCCGCTGGGCACAAGTGGCCTTGGGGCCGGGGCGGTGGCCTCCCAGTAGATAGGCCCAAGGTGGTCAGGTGGGGAAGCCCGGCCGAGGACACACCCCGGCCGCACCCACGCCGCCCCAGCCCCTGGGGATCGCCCGGCCTGTCTCAGCCAGACGCCTGGGAAGTGGGTCAGCCGGGGCAGGCCCATCCCCGGAGTACAGGGCAAGGTCCTTCAGCTGTCTGGGGGCTTCCCCGGCTGGCGGGCGGGCCGGCAGTGAGTCAGGACACAGCGTTGGGGAGGCTGGAGGCCACTTCCCCGCGTCCTTCCGCCTTCAGGGGCAGCGCGCCCCAGTGAGCGCCTGGGCCTTCGCGGGAAGCGCTGCGGGCGCACCCGGGGGCCGGGCCTGCCCCGGGCCCGAAAGAGGCCACCTGGCGCTGGCGCCATGGGGCGTGGGGAGACCTGGGCCCACTGGCCTGGCTGAGTGTCCTGGAAGGCAGCCGGGCGGAAAGGGCCCAGCCCTCAGCAGCAGGCCGCGGAGGGCAGGCTGCGGGGAGCCGGGGACCGGGGCCGGGGGCTCCTCGGCTTCCTGCCGGCGGCCAACTTCTGGCGCTCCGCCTCGCCTCGTGGCCCTCGCGGGCTTCCTCCCTGGCCGTGGCCCGGCGTCCCGTCAGCGGCCGCGCTTTCCTCGTGCTCCACACCCAGCAGTCCCGCCCGCGCCTCTCCCAGCCCCTGATCCTCACAGCTGGACGCGACCCGAGCAGGCCACACCGCCTCCACAGGAGGAAGCCTCCACTTCCTCCTCCATAGATGGGCGCCAACGCCCGCCCGTGGAGGCCAGCGCTGCAGCCCGGGGCGCTCTGCAGCACGCGGACCGGCTCCCCAGGATTTAGTCTGCTCAAGGCAAAAGCAGGCCACAGGACGGCACAGAGAGAGGCGAGCCACAGGCACAGCACTCAAATTGTGCGTTTATACAAGCACTGCTGCTGCTGAGTCGCTTCAGTCGTGTCCGACTCTGTGCGACCCCATAGATGGCATCCCATGAGGCTCCCCCGTCCCTGGGATTCTCCAGGCAAGAACACTGGAGTGAGCTGCCATTTCCTTCTCCAATGCATGAGAGTGAAAAGTGAAAGTGAAGTCGCTCAGTCGTGTCCGGCTCTCAGCGACCCGTGGACCACAGCCCACCAGGCTCCTCCGTCCATGGGATTTTCCAGGCAAGAGTGCTGGAGTGGCGTGCCATTGCCTTCTCCAATGTAAGCACGAGCTTGTATTAAGTTGACCAGAAGAGTTCGGTCGGGTTTTTCTGTAACATCTGGAAAAAACCAAAATAACTTTTTGGCCACCTCAATAAAGTAAGGGATGAGATGCGTGTGCCTGCTCAGTCTTGTCCGACTCTTTGCAACCCCATGGACTGTAGCCCGCCAGGCTCCTCTGTCCATGGTATGTTCCAGGCAAGAATACTGGAGCGGGTTGCCATTTCCTCCTCCAGGGGATCTTCCCGACCCAGTGATCGAACCCAAGTCTGCCGCGTTTCTTGCCCTGGCAAGTGGATCTTTGGCACTGAGCCACCTGGAAAGCCACGTCTGCCACAGTGGACGCCAAAGCTAATCCACGAGTGCACCAGGCGCCAGGGGCACAGTCAGGATGGACTTGGAGTTTATTGGTGACACCTTGATTTTTATGGGACTGCTCAGGAATGACTGTGTGATCTCAAATAAAAATGTAAATTGCACCCTTCTTGCAAAGGCGTGGGGAGAATTATACCCTGAGAGCCTAGCACAGCCCTGCCCTCTCACGCTGCGCCTCCGCAGCACCTGCGTTCCAGGAACTGGCCCGGAGCCATTTATTCGCTTGACGAGCTGGTGCTGCTGCCTCCTCTGCTGGCCTCGGCCTGGGCTCTGGGTCAGAGGCGGTTCCAAGGTAGGCCTCGCGTGGCATGGAGAGTCTCCCGGCCCCAGGGGACATGGCAGGCGCACTTGACGCCCAGCCTGGCTTCCACACGCGTCTCCTAAATATTTGGAGGTGCCAAAAAACACCAGCAATAGTATTTTTCATGCCAAACACCCATGAATAAACATTTTCTTCCAAAGAGACAATTTGTGGGACTCCCCTGGCAGTCCAATGGTTAAGACACCGAGCTTCCACTGCAGGAGGAATGGGGTCAATCCCTGGTCAGGGAACTAAGGCCCTGAGTGCCTCTCAGCAAGACCGAAAAGCAGAGAAAAAGAAAAGTGGTCAGACCAAGACTGATGAGCCAGACAGTGAAACACAGCAAAACTGAAGGTTTCTCTGGAAAAACCCAAAAGTAGTTTCTGGCCAACTCAGTGTATTAGTAAGGGATGGGATGTGTGTGTGCTCCGTCGTGTCCACACTCAGGCCAGTGAGGTTACAGGAAACGGGGGGGCTTGGAGAGCCCCGCCGAGCGCCTGTGGCGCCCTCCAGGGTGCTCTGAACTTGAGACTCTCCTTGTTCTCTGCTGTTTAGTTGCCAAGTTGTGTCTGACTCTTTTGTAACCCCATGGACTGTAGCCCACCAGTCTCCTTTGTCCATGAGAATTCCCAGGCAAGAACACTGGAGTGGGCTGCCGTTTCCTCCTCCAGGGACTCTTCCTGACCCAGGGGTCGAACCTATGTCTGCTGATGGGCAGGCAGATCCTCTACCACCGAGCCACAAGATTCGGCTCTAGCAGCACCCTCGGGCACCAGCGTTGACTGAGCGTTCTGCACTTGGCCCTTCCCCACCCCACCACTGCCCACCGGCCCCATCTTGGCATCCCACCCCATTCTGAAACCCTTTCCCAGTCCCTCCTCTCAGCCCAGACCAGGCCCAGGCACCTCTAAACCGAGTGCACCCAGGGCAGGGTTGACATACAGAAGACCTGCTCGGCAGGATCCCGGGTGCACAGCATCCAGACACAAGCCCAGCGTCCCAGGTTGCCCAGGGGCTCGGGGAGGTTCCCCAGGTGTGGCCACCCTTGCCTGAAGGTTCCCACCTAGGCCTGAAAAAATATGTGTCAGACTCAGTGGGATGCAGCCCCCAGGAGGGCAACGGGGAGAACGAGTTCCAGAGCCGGCCTCCCAGGAAGCCACACCTGCTGCCTGGCCACCGCTGGGCTCTGGGAGCACCTGCTTCCTGAGGACGGACAGCAGCATCGTTTTCACAGGGTCAGGGCCCAGGGAGCCCAGTGTGGGTGGGAAGCTAGGAGAGCTTTGGACATGCAGGCATCGTCCCCCAAGCCTCGTCTCCGTGCCTGGAAGATGGGGCTGTGCTGTCCCCACCAGCAACTCTGGCGAGACTGCCGGGGAATGAACGAGGCGTCCTGTGATCCTCAGGACGGGATGGTTTGGGGTAGGGGAAAGGCTTCTCCCTAAAATCAGGGCCACAGAAAGTCAGCGCAGAGCTCCTCCGCATGGCCCCTGCCTCCAGGGCTCCCCAGAGGAGCCTCACGCACACAGCCCAGGATAAGTCTTCAGCTGCCTGCACATGACAGAAGGGGGTCAGCCCGCGCCCACCAGCTCTCGGTGACCTCCCCCAGCCCGGGAAGCACCCAGGTGTCAGAGCAGCCCTGCCCCGTCCTCCCCCAGCCCCAGATCTGGCAGCAGGAAGCAGCTGGAGAAGCAGGACGGACAGTCACCCCGCGGGCCCCCAGTGGCCAGCATCTGCTGAGACCCCTGCCGCACCTCCCCAGGGCTGTGAAGAAAATACCCTCGCTTTGGTCAGCTCTTGGTTGGGAGGGTCCCTGTGCAGACCGTGTCTGTCTGCCAGCCAGCAGCCTCCCCAGCTGTGTCCCAGAGGACGGTAAATAAAGCCTTTCTGTCAGCCTGCTGCTGATCCGATGAATTGCAATGGGCAACGTCACCTCCCCATTCGTGAACTGTGAACCGAGCTAATAACACCACCCACTCAGTGCTCAGAGGTCTTTATCCTGAGTGTGTATCGCTTCAGTAATCAAAAATAACAACAGGGCACTTTAAAAACAATGAGACAATAATCCCCCAGCCCAGCCAGCCTGGGTGGCATCAGGGAGGCCAGTGGGGTGGGGCTTCCTGAGCTCCGGGCCATTCAGGATCCACTCCAGCTGCCTGACCCCCAGGAGGGGCCAGAACGGTTCAGCTCCCTCGCCCTGCCAGGAAGGACAGACAGACCCCGCTCCCAGCGCCGCCCTCAGCGGCCCTCGGGCAGTCCTCAAGGTCCACGCACTGAGCCGGCTCCCGACTCCCCTCCCAGATCCCCGTGTGCAGAAACAGAGCTCGCAGAGCTGGGACTAGGGTCAGGGGAGTGAGGCACCCAGGGCGCCCCGCAGAAGGGGTGCCCACTCTAAGGGCCCGTGACACTGCCCGGGGATTTAGGTAAATTCATTTAATTAGAGTCGATTTACAGTATGGTGTTAGTTTCAGGTGTACAGCAAGGTGATTCAGCTATTCATGTGGGTATATATACATATATTCTTTTTCAGATTCTTTTCCTTTGTAGGTTATTACAAACTATTGAGTACAGTTCCCTTGGGTGAAATTTTTAAATGCCAAACCCGACTTACAAACACTGCGAGGCGGTTTACAGCTCACAGTCCCCTGAGCGCCCCCGGCACTGGCCCTGAGCCCCTGCCTGGATCTCACTGGAGCGGGGGCTCCAGGCTCATGGTCC
>SJYC01029650.1:0-15931 GCA_006408675.1 Madoqua kirkii | reverse complement strand
GAGCTTCAAGATCCATCAGAGATGAATTTCAGATGTGTATAAGAGACAGCCCCCATATCCATCCATGTATCCATCCTTCCACGCTCCCCCCATGACTTGCTGAAGTCTCCTCAGAGCCAGCCCCTCAGGCTCTATCCTCTGAGTCCAGTGAGAGGACCAGACACAGCTGTAAGCCGGCAGTAACCACCTGGGCTGAGGAGCCGGGGCAGAGGTCAGCCCTGGGAGCATCAGTGGAGTCTCTGCTTGAGGGACCCAGAGAGGGAGACGCTTAAATCAACAGCCTTGGAGTCAAAGCAGCAGAGAGCTGGAGAAAGGGGGTTGCTCTGCAGGGAGACCAAACCAGACCACCCAGGGGACAGCTCAGGATGAGAGCAAGGTGCTACCCGCTGTAATAGCTCTTTTAGGAGCGCTCTGCTTTCAGGGGACACCCCCCAGCTCCAGGACAGCACAGCAGCGAAGTCAACCGGACTTCCCGGTTGCAGGGGCTGGGGTGCGTGTGATGCACCCCTTTCTCCTGGAGACTCGGTCTTGTGGCCATGCAGGATGTCTGCTGAGGACCCTCCCAGGGCAGGGGCCGGGGACAGGCGGGGGACAAAGCTCTCCTTATCGTCCACGTTGTCACTGTCCTCACGTCTAGGACACGGGATCGGAGAGCGGGTGGCTGTGGGGGGCGGGGGAGGGGGAGAGCAGCGCAGCAGAACCGGGCCCCAGGACGCGCCCAGCGGCACAGCTCTCAGGAGCACCCTGCAGCGGCCGGCACCACCACTGGGCACGCCGCCTCACACCCAGCCACACGCACAGATACCCTCTCTCACACGCGCAAAGGCCCAGCTGCGCCGTGCCGTCTGGGTGGCCCATCCACTCTGGACAAAGCCCAGCGCCACCACCTCCGGCCGGGGGTGGCATTTACTCCCTCTTAAGGGGCAGTCCAGACACTGGAAGCAGAGATGAGGGAGCTGAACGCCATGTGCAGGAAGTCAGACTTTATCCTCCAGGCAGGCAGGAGTCAGGGGGCCTGGTGAGACGCGGGTTTCAGCAGGCTGCTGTGTGAGCCCTCGGGAAGGCTGGGGTGGGGACAGGATGCCCTGTGAGTGCCCTTGCTGTCTGTCAAGGGGACGGAGAGGCCTTGGCTCAGGAACTAGTGGACTGCGGCCATGGGGCGGGGGCTGGGGAAAGCCAAAAGGCCTCTGGCACTCTCCCAGAATGCCTGGGAGTGGCACATGCCTCCAGGAGTCTCTGCGGCCCCTGCCACTTCCCTGGAGACCCAGCCTTCCAGAAGCCCTCTGCGGAGTGTGGCCCGCTCCACCACCACCCCAGCTACCGAGGCTGCAGGGACACTCGGACACCCAATTGCTGTCGGGGCAGGTGCAGGACAACACTGCACTGTCCCCAGGATGCTGACTGGCCTGAAGCTGATCTGTAACTGCAGCTCCCGGAGGCTTCCGGAACCCAGATCCCCGCCTGAGATCAAACCAAAGACCTGGTTTTGGTCCCTCGCTTGGCCGGCAGCCTCCCGACACTGCCCCACTTTGCTGTGTCCTCGGGCCCCCCCTGACCCCCGTGGGCCTTGGCTTTCGCATCTGTAAGATGAGAAGGGGCCCGAGATGTCTCGCTCAGCCTCACTCCCACCCCCCACACTTCTGGGCGCCAGTTCCTGGCAGGGTGAGGGCGTCAGGGAGGGACAGACAGGTCCTAGGAGGGTGACACTCGTGATGATGGAGAGGAAGGAGGGTGAGGAGTCCAGGGTGGGACGTCCAAGTGCTCCCGAAGGCCACAGCCCTCCCTCCCCACCCAGCACCCAGCTCTTGCCCACAGGCCTGGCTGATGAACAGATAAGCTGTCTTAGTAGCAGCTACCAGCCACCACCAGCAGGCGCAAAGCCTACTGAGTTACAGAGGCCTGACTCACTGCAACTGGGCCTGCCTTTCAGCAGAGCACACCTGGGCCTTAGGCAAGTCTAGGTTACCTCCAATTGAGAAGCGAGGCGGCAGCGGGTTCACGGGGTGCGTGTCGGTGAGTGGCCGCGTAGGGCGGCCCTGAGCCTCGATGGCTCAGGAGTGCAGTGCCGCGGGCCTGAGTGGACGGGGCACTGAGAACCCCTCCTGGCAGGCCTGGGCCGCCGGCCAGAGAGCCTGGGCCTGGCCCACACCCTTCCCTCTGGCCGCTGCCCTTGACTGAGGCACACGCCCGCCCCGCCCATCAGGCTGTGTCTGGTGCTGTGGGATGTCCTGAGGTCAAGCCTGCCATCGCTTAGGCGGATGCCCCGGGAAGACAAGATGAGAAGGGGGTGGGCTGGGGCAGCTTTGCCGAGTAGGATTCTGAGCAGGGAGGATGGGAGCAGGGGGGCGCTGGGGCCCCGAGACAAAGGAGGCAGAGGCACGGGGTGGGGCGGGGGAGGCAGGGGAGGGAGAGGCCGAGGGCAGTCTGGAGGGGGCCGGGCTGCACCCCCGAGGCACGAGAGGGGACCCCGGGGATCGGGAGCCAGGCCCCCTCGGCACACGCCCTGCCCACCCCCCAGGTCAGCGGCAGGTGCCCTCTTTGTGAGCCCTGAGGGCACTGGGGGCCTGGCAGCATCACTGCCTTCCAGACCACACACCACTGCCGTTTGCCTGCCGGGCCAGCCCCCTGGGCAGCACCCTGGGCCCGTCTGGGATCCAGCCTGGTCAGTGGGCTCTGCCCAGGAGGCTGTGGAGGTGGCGAGGCGACCAGGGGCCCCAGCGGGCTGGTGGAGGAGATGGAAGTCCCTCTGTGATGAGAAGTCTGGGTCCAGTGTATCAGCAGATGGGTCCTTTTCCGCCACAGGCCCAGGTCCAACTCCACCCTCCAGCCCCACCCCACCGGGCACTGCCTGGCACCTGTGTTCAGCTGGGCCCCAAGCAGAGGCCTTTGCTGCTGGAGCCACAGGCACCGCTGCGCACAGGTGTGGGCAGTGGGCTCCAGGCCTCCCCCCGCGGGTGCGAGCCTGGGTGGCAGGTTACCTGTCCTCTCTGGCCTCAGTCTACTCATCCATCAACTGGGTATATGGCAGCAGCACTGGCTTCCCAGAGGCGGGAAGAGGTGAGGATAAAAGATGCTGTGTGTGAAAGCACCCTCAGGGAGCTAACAGGAGGCGGATTCAGGGAGCACGCTGCGAAACCCTGTCAGACTCATCCGAGGAGTCCGAGGTGAGGGGAGGCCTCCCACAGGCAGCTCCTGGAGCACCGGCCCCCACAGAGGCCCGCAGCGTGGAGCGCCCCCTGCTCCCCGCGCCTCCAGCCCGGGCCCGGCTCCTCCTCTCCTCCGCGTGGGGGGTCCTGGCCCTTCTCTGTGCTGACCTGGGCCTCTGGGACCCAATGGCTGGAGCGGCACTCTGCCAGCTCTGGCTTGTCACCTCAGGGGCCAGGTCACCTGCACAGCCCCTAACCTGGGGCCTGTGCCGCTTGTGGGGGGCGGGGGCTGGCCTGAACCCCTCCGCAGCTCCCACCCCAGCTTGGAAGCGCCCCAGGCTGCCTCCTCGGGGGTGAGGGAAGGGGGCATGCCTGAAAGCCCCGGGGCAGAGCCGCAGGCTCTGGTGCCAGGCTCCAAGCGCTTGGCCTGTAGCTCAGTTGCCCCAGAGTCTAATCCCAGTGACAGCACAGGCTCTGCCGGGGCGAGTGCCCCCACCCAACCTGTCTAATCTGGACAAGTGCCCGGCTAGGGGCAAGGGAGCAGCTGGAGCCAGGGGCTCTGTGGCCTGGCAGCTCAAGTTCAAGTCCCGCCCAGACACTCGCAGCTGTGCGGCCTCGGGCACGCTGCTCAGCCTCTCCCACTCGGCTCACCCACCCGAACAGTGGGCACGCCGATGGTATCTTTGTCTGAGAGTCATAGTTTACCAAGCTGGCAAGTGCCTGCAGAGGACCTGGCCCTGAGGGCTGAAAAATCTGAATTTCAGGGGAGGGGCAGCACTGAGAAAGGCCAGGGCTAGTCAGACCGGCCGAGTGGGCAGCGGGTCCTGGGTGCCACCCTCCAGAAGCGCGGAGCACCGAGGGGCTGGCTGCAAGCCCGCGAAGGCAGCGACCGGCCAGGACCCGGGCCAAGAGCACAGCCCCGGCTCTGAACGCAGAGGGCGGCGGGCGGCG
Source organism: Madoqua kirkii (assembly GCA_006408675.1). Classification (NCBI taxonomy): domain Eukaryota; kingdom Metazoa; phylum Chordata; class Mammalia; order Artiodactyla; family Bovidae; genus Madoqua; species Madoqua kirkii. The sequence continues at coordinate 11,834 of SJYC01029650.1, read as the reverse complement.
GGGTGAGCCGGCAGGCCCAGGAGGTTGCAGAGGCATGCCTGTGGGAAGGGAGCCTGCGCGGCGCTCATCCACGCGCTCGCTCTGCTGTGCGCTCACTTGGTCCCCTGAGCACCTCTTACACGCTGGGCGGTGTTCTAGGCGCGGGGGAGAGTCCCCCCCACCCCACCCCACCAAGCATCTCTTCCAGAGGCGGGTACAGTGCCAGCTGGAGTGCAGGAAAGGGCTTGCCGGGCATGGGGGAGGGGTCCGGGGGCCTCCCTGATGACAGTGAGCGAGAAAAGCACATCCAGGGCCCGCTTAGTGCACCAGCACAGGGCCCCGCCCCCGGCGAACGTGGCCCCGGCGAACGCTCTGCCCGCTGTCCTGAGAGTCTTGATCACTCTACCCTTGAACGTGTGTTACAAATGGAGTCTGATGCCCCGGGGTGGGAGCCAGGCTCAGTCTTCCTGCCCACCGTTTCCCTGCCTCTCAGCTGCCCTCCTCTGCTGGCTGGCACCTCAGACCCCATCAGAGCTACACACACACACACTCATCTCTTCCAGAGGCGGGTACAGTGCCAGCTGGAGTGCAGGGAAAGGGCTTGCCGGGCATGGGGGAGGGGTCCGGGGGCCTCCCTGATGACAGTGAGCGAGAAAAGCACATCCAGGGCCCGCTTAGTGCACCAGCACAGGGCCCCGCCCCCGGCGAACGTGGCCCCGGCGAACGCTCTGCCCGCTGTCCTGAGAGTCTTGATCACTCTACCCTTGAACGTGTGTTACAAATGGAGTCTGATGCCCCGGGGTGGGAGCCAGGCTCAGTCTTCCTGCCCACCGTTTCCCTGCCTCTCAGCTGCCCTCCTCTGCTGGCTGGCACCTCAGACCCCATCAGAGCTACACACACACACACACACACACACACACACACACACACACACACACGCACACACGCGCCCAGCCACAGCTAACACCTCCTGCCCCAGTGGGAACTGGAGTTCAGGGAGGCTCAGGATGGTCACGCACGTCCCAGGGTGTCTCAGGCAGGGCATGGAGGTGGCGGTCCCTGCCCCTGGCTGGCAGCTGCAAGGCATGTCCTGCAGGAGGTTTGGCAGGGCCAAGGTTCCGAATAGTTCCTGAACAGAGGTGGTAACCCCTGGAGGGTCGCCCACGGGAAGGGGAGACTGCTTCTAGCGGAGGGGGCTCAGCAGCCGGTGATGCGTGCACACCCGGGCCCCGTGGCTCCTCGTGAGGGGTGTGCCCCCTAGGCAAGCAGCCCTGGCAGAAAGCACGGCATTAAATGACAAATTAAAGAGCGGGGCCGACCAAGAGAGCGGCTGTCTCTTGGAAGAAAGGAAAACATTTTCTGCCTCGGACCACTTGCTAATACTTGTTTTTCTTGGTTTGCTCTTTGAATGAGGAGTCCCACTGGTCCCTACAAATGACAGAGCCAGCTCTGGTCCTGTGGAATCGGGGAGGGCTTCCCAGAACAGGAAAGAGCAAATGCCAAGGCCCTGAGACAGAGTGTGGCTGGCGTAACTGAGCGAGGCGGCCCTGCGGCTGGATTAGACAAGGGGGAGCTGCTGGGCATGAGGTGGCAAAGGGGTTGAAGGTGGCATTTGTGCCCACCCTGTCGGCTCTGGAGGGGCTTTGGCTGGGTGAGATGGAGAGCCAGTGAGAGTTTAGAGGAGTGAAATCTAATCACGCTGGGTGGTAGGTTGCGAATGGGCTCTAGGGTGGAGGGTGGGTAGTTCAGTGGGCAGCACAGGGAGAGAAACAGGGGATCATTTTGAAGGCCAGTGTAGCGACGCAAGGGAAGGGTGAGGCCTTCCTGGCCAGGGGGTTGCATGGAGGGGCTGAGACCGGCCAGATTCCGAAGACGCTTTCACGGTAGAGCCGAGTGTTCTGGTAGACTGGATGAAGGTATGCGTCAAAGAGGACCCATGGGCCACTTGGCAGTTTTGTCCTGAGATGCTGGAAAGATGGGGGTGCCCTCAGCCAACCTGAGGAAGGCTAAGAGGCAAGCGAGGGGCGAAATGTGCCCGTTTCTGATTGCTGCTGTGACAAATGACCGCAAACTCAGTGGCTTAAAACGGCACTGGTTTTTTTCTCTTATAGTTCTGGAGGCCAGAAGTTTGACACCAGCTTCACGAGCCTAAAGCCAAGGTGCCAGCAGGGCTGGTCCTCCCGAGAAGCTGTGCCCTTCCTTTCCCAGCTCTGGAGGCCCCCCCCCACTTCACTCCACGCACGCGCCTCTGCAGTCCGGTCTCCCACCACCTCCTCGGACCTTCTCCCTTCCCTTTCATAAGGACATGTGTGATGGTGCTTAGGACGCACCTCATCTCCCCGTCTCCAGAGCCTTAACTGAATCCCACCTGCAAGTGCATTTTGCCATATAAGGTAATATCCACTGGTTTCTGGGATTAGGATGTGTTTATCCTCGTGGGGCCATTATTCGGCATAGCGCAGGCAGTTAGAAGCTAGACGTTCAGCTTTGGATATATTAAGCCAAGATGCTTATTGGATATGCAACGAGAGATCCTGAGAAGTTGGTTCTATAAAAGAATATGGAATTTAGGGGAGAGGTCCCGGCTGGAGACGCAAATTTGGGAGTCATGAGTGTATAAACAGCATTTAAAGCCGTGAAACTGATTAAGATCATCTCAGGATCATCATTTCCTTGAGCTGAAGAAATTTCCCAAAAGACAGAGGTAAAAATGAGGAGAGAAAATTTAAGGAGAAAATTGAAAGACCAAACCAGTGAGTCCCACATCCAAAATGTCAGGAATTCCTAACACACACACAGAAAGAGAAAGAGGAAACAAAAGAAAGAAAATTATCAAATACGTTTTTAAGAAAACCTCCCAGAAGAGACTTCCCTGCTGAGCCAGCGGTTGAGACTCCACTTCCACTGCCGAGGACACAGGTTCAACCTGATCAGGGAGTAAGATCCCGCCAGCCACGTGGCACAGCCAAAAGATTAAGACAAGAGACGAAAGCTATTTAAAGGACTTCCCGGGTGGTACAGTGGCTAAGAATCCGCCTGCCAATGCAGGGGACACAGGTTTGATCCCCGGTCCGGGAAGATTCCACAAGCTGCACAGCAACTATGCCTGTGTGCCAGAGCTACCCAGCCCGTGCGGCCGGTGCGCCTAGGGCTGGTGCCCCGCGACAGGCGAGCCCTGCCGGGAGAAACCTGGGTGCCGCGACGCAAGCCCCTGCTCACCGCAGCCAGAGGCCTGCACGCAGCAACGACCTGGCGCGACCCAAGCAAGTCTTTCCAAGAATAAGGACTGTTCTAAGAGGCTGAGTTTATTGAGGCGAAATCTGTACACGATCAAATCTTTTAAAGTGTACAATTCAATGAGCTGTTAAACATGTAGATAATCATGGAACCTCCACCAATATCAAGATATAGAACGTTTCTGTTCTCCCCCAAAGCGGCCTCAGACCCCACCGCAGTCATTTCCCCTTAATGCTTCTGGAACTACTGATCCAATGTCCTTATTTCAGTGCCCGTGACCTTCCGAATGTCACAGAATCATCCAGCGTGTAGCCTTCCGTGTCTGAATCCATGCACTTAGCATAACGCCGTTTCAGACGCACCCATTTCGCTGTATCTGACTTAGTCTGCGCACTCTTTCTGCTGGAGTCGCGCTGCATTGTACAGAGGCACCGCACTAGCCACGTGGCTGGAAGCTGGGTTGTTCCCGGTTTGGGGTTATTATGACTGAAGAAGCCTCTAGGCAGGTTTTTGTACACAGGTTTTGTGAACTTATACCTTCATTTCTCAAGGGTAAATGACTAGAGGTGGAATTGCCTATCATGTTACACACCCTTATGCAGACACAAACATCAGACTGAGGCCCCAGAAATAAACTCACACATCTATGGTCAATTAATCTGTGACGAGGCAAGAATATACAACGGAGAAAAGACAGTCTCTTCAACAAGTGGTGCTGGAAAACTGGACAACTACATGTAATTCAATGAAATTAGAACACTCCCTCACACCATATACAAAAATAAACTCAAAATGGTTAAAATATCTAAATATAAGACATGACACCTTAAAGTTCCCGGAAGGGAATGTAGGCAAAATATTCTCGGATATAAATCGTAGCAATATTTTGTTAGATCATTTTCCTGAGGCAAAAGAAATAAAAGCAAAAATTAACAAATGGGACCTAATCAAACTTAAAAGCTTTTGGATGACAAAGAAAACTATCAACAAAACAAAAAGAAAACCTAGGGAACAGGAGAGAATATTTGTAAATGATGTGACTGACAAGGGATTAATATTCAAAATAAATAAACAGCTTGTAAAACTCAATATCAAAAAGACAAACACCCCGATCAAAAAATGGGCAGAAGACCTGAATAAATGTTTCTCCAAAGAAGACACACAGATGGCCAACCAGCACATGAAAAGATGCTCAACATCACGAAGAGAGAATGTGAATCAAAACCACAGTGAGGTGTCACCTCACACCAGACAACAGCTATCATCACAAAATCCACCTGTAATACACACTGGAAAAAGAAACTCTCCTACACTGTTAGTGGGAATGTAAATTGGTGCAACCACTATGGAGAACAGTAAGAACAGATCAGTATGAGCTTTCCCTACAAAACTAAAAACAGAGTTACCAAGTGATCCAGCAATCCCACTCCCAAGCATATACCCAGAAAAGATGAAAACTCTAATTAAAGATACACGTACCCCAGTGTTCACAGCAGCACTGTTTACAGTAGCCAAAACATGGAAGCAGCCCAAGGGTCCAGTCAGCAGACAATTGTTCTAAGATGTAGACAATGGAGTATCACTCAGCCGTTAAAAAGATTGAAATATTGCCATTTGCAGCAACACGGGTGGCCCTAGAGATTATCACACGAACTGCAGTAAGTCAGACAGAAGACAAACATTCATATGTGGAACCTAAAAAATAATACAAATGAACACATATACAAAACAGAAATAAGACTCTCGACGCAGGAAAAAAAAAAAAACACTTTACAGTTTACCAAAGAGGAAAGGGAGAGGAAGGGATAAATTAGAAGTATGGGACAAACACTTACAAAAGAATACACATAAAACAGATAAGCAACAAGGATTTGCTCTATGGCACGAGGAACTATAATATATTAAGCTACAGTGGAAAATAATCCAAAAAGTAGATATCTATATCTATCTGAATCACTTTTCTGCACACCTGAAACTCAAACAATATTGTAAATCAACTGTACCTCAGTGTCCTAACTGATTTCACTTGTTACGGCGCTGGTCTTTGCTGCGTGCGGGCTTTCCCTAGCTGCAGCGAGCAGGGGCTACTCTTGGTGCCTGGCACTCTAGGGCTCCAGCGCCCACAGTGGGCTCAGCAGCTGTGGCGCACGGGCCTAGCTGCTCCATGGCATGTGGAGCCTTCCCTGACCAGGGATCAAACCACATCCCCAACATTAGCAGGCTGATGCTTATCCACCGGACCAACAGCGAAGTCCAGCTCAGTCAGTTCAGTTCAGTTCAGTCGCTCAGTCGTGTCTGACTCTTTGCGACCCCATAGATCGCAGCACGCCAGGCCTCCCTGTCCATCACCAACTCCTGGAGTTCACTCAGACTCGCATCCATCAAGTCAGTGATGCCATCCAGCCATCTCATCCTCTGTCGTCCCTTTCTCCTCCTGCCCCCAATCCCTCCCAGCATCAGAGTCTTTTCCAATGAGTCAACTTTTCGCATGAGGTGGCCAAAGTACTGGAGTTTCAGCTTCAGCATCATTCCTTCCAATGAACACCCAGGACTAATCTCCTTGAGGATGGACTGGTTGGATCTCCTTGCAGTCCAAGGAACTCTCAAGAGTCTTCTCCAACATCACAGTTAAAAGCATCAGTTCTTCGGCGCTCAGCTTTCTTCACAGTCCGACTCTCACATCCATACATGACTACTGGAAAAACCATAGCTTTGACTAGACGGACCTTTGCTCAATTTAAGAAAATAAAATACAGGGGGTGAGATGCAGGGAAAGAATAACATGGAAACTTGCATTACCGTATGTAAAACAGAGAGCCAATGGGAATTTGCTGTATGGCTCAGGAAACTCAAACAGGGGCTCTGAATCAACCTAGAGAGGTTGGATAGGCGGGAGATGAGAGGGAGGTTCAAACGGGAGGGGATATACATATGCCTACAGCTGATTCATGTTGAGGGTTGACAGAAAACAACAGAATTCTGTAAAGCAATCATCCTTCAATAAAAAATAAATAACTTTTTTTTAAAAAGAAAGAAAATAAAATACACAACTTTTCCCAAGGGGCTGAACCATTTTGCATTCCCAGCAGCCCTGTGTGAGAGTCCCATGTGCCCCACTTCCTTGTCAACACTTGATATCATCCTTCACTCATTTTGGTCTTTATAGCTGGTGTGTGATGGTAGCTTATGATGAGGACCAATGATGATCTTTTCATGTGCTTATATGTCATCTCTAGCTCTGCTGAAGTGTCTCTTCAAAATCCTTTGCTCATTTTTTATTGGGTTGTTTGTCTTATTATTGAGTCATAAGAACTGTTTCTTTCTGTATTTTGGATACTCATCCTGTATTAAGAGTACATTTTGCACAGCTTTGTCAGCGGAGCCCTAACACGCACAGCAGCGACACTAATAAAGCTGCCAGCACAGTCACTCCTCCTCTGGCATCAGCTTCTAGTCTCCCTAAGCTGTCTTAGCCCTCAGCTTCTCCCTCCTTCCCAGAGATGTTGACCCTTGAAGATGTTCGCCTCTGAAAGAGACCAGTTCAATCAACAGGAAAAAATACAGTCTGGAGGACTTCCCTGGTGGTCTGCGGTTAAGAATTTGCCTGCCAATGCAGGGGACACGGGTTTGCCTCCTGGTCCAGGAAGATCCAACACTCCCAGGAGCAACTAAGCCCACGAGTCACAGCTACTGAGCCCACAAGCCCTGGAGCCCCAGGCTCTGCGACAAGAGATGCCCTCACGCACCAGTGAGGACACACCACAGCCAAAGATACAGAGGCCTTTAAACACATGCACTCTGGAGGCAGCTCTGTTTATCAACACAGAACGTTTTGAGGCGTCCCTAGTGGTCCAGTGGTTAAGAAACCAGAGGCAGGTTCCATCCCTGGCCAGGAACCAAGATCCCACATGCCCCGGGGCAGCTAAGCTGGAGCACCACAGCTAGAGAGACTGTGCCCAGCGATGAGAGAGCCTGCCTGAGGCGACGAAGACCCAAGGCAGCCAAATAAAAATTTTCAAGAAATGTTTTAATAGAAGGGCACGTCTCTGAGCTCCTTCTTCGGCACGCTCAGCTTCCCCAACCAGACTGAACAGAGGGAGGAGTGAGATGGCCCTACAGTTCTCTTCTTGCACTAAGGGAAGACTTGCCTACGGAATTTTCCAGCTTACTTTAACTTTTTAAGGCCTTCATATACTATTAAGGACCTCTTTTAATTGTTGGAATCCTTGTCTCTGCGGACCTCAAAAACATTAACACACTGGGGGACATTGTGTAAGAGAGACCCGGGTTGTGCTGGCGTCACGGCCCTGCCCACCAATCACCAGTGAGATAATAGGCGTTAACAAAACACGTCTCCTAGCAAAACTGTCTGTACACAGCTTAGCTCAGCCGTGAACAGTATGTATAAAGGTAAAATAATGAAATTCCGAATATTGCTTAAACCAGAAATATGATATAGCTGTGCTGTGAAAAGGGAAACGCTGGGCTGGATGAAGCACAAGCTGGAATCAAGATAGCCGGGAGAAATATCAATAACCTCAGCTATGCAGCTGACACCACCCTTATGACAGAAAGTGAAGAGGAACTAAAGAGCCTCTTGATAAAAGTGAAAGAGGAGAGTGAAAAAGTTGGCTTAAAGCTCAACATTCAGAAAACTAAGATCATGGCATCTGGTCCCATCACTTCATGGGAAATAGATGGGGAAACAGTGGCTGATTTTATTTTTCTGGGCTCCAAAATCACTGCAGATGATGATTGCAGCCATGAAATTAAAAGACATTTGCTCCTTGGAAGGAAAGTTATGACCAACCTAGGCAGCATATTGAAAAGCAGAGACATTACTTTGCCAACAAAGGTCCATCTAGTCAAGGCTATAGTTTTTCCAGTAGTCATGTATGGATGTGAGAGTTGGACTATAAAGAAAGCTGAAATGAATGGATGCTTTTGAACTGTGGTGTTGGAGATTCTTGAGAGTCCCTTGGACTGCAAGGAGATCCAACCAGTCTATCAGGAGATCAGTCCGGGGTGTTCTTTGGAAGGAATGATGCTAAAGCTGAAATTCCAGTACTTTGGCCACCTCATGAGTTGACTCATTGGAAAAGACTCTGATGCTGGGAGGGATTGGGGACAGGAGGAGAAGGGGATGACAGAGGATGAGATGGCTGGATGGCATCACTGACTTAATGGATGCGAGTTTGAGTAAACTCCAGGACTTGGTGATGGACAGGGAGGCCTGGCGTGCTGCAGTTCATGGGTTCACAAAGAGATGGACACAATTGAGGGACTGAACTGAACTGAAAAGGGAAAAGACGTTTTGGGAGAGGCAAGTAAGGTTGCTAAATTGTCATTTGCCATAGTAGGGAGACAGTTGATAATACGTCAAACTGAAAACTCAAGAGATAACAACATAAGCGTAATTTTCATAAATATAAAGGTCTCTCACACACACACAAAATAATTGAAAGAGGTTCTCCCTGGGCCATGTGAGTCAGAGATGGGCCTGTGAGTCGTCCATCGGAAGTACTGGCATTCTATTTGCAATAGTTAAAATCTGGTGAAAAATCAAGTCCAGAGAGTACTTCCCTGGTGGTGTAGTGGATAAGAATCTGACTGCCAGTGCAGGGGACACAGGTTCGATCCCTGGTCCGGGAAGGTTCCACATGCCACGGGGCAACTGAGCCTGCGTGCCATGGTTATGGGGCCCGCACCCTAGAGCCTGTGCTCCACGAGAGAAGCCGCCACAGTGAGAGGCCAGCGCACTGCAGCAAAGGCCCGGTGCAGCCAGAACTAAACAGATACACACAATTTTTGAGAACTCAAGTCCACAGATTATTTTCATAATAATGTAAACTGGGGTTTTGAATTGGAATTTGAATCAGATCTTTCTGACTGTAATCACTTGTTACAAGCAGGGAGATTTAGAAGCTGACTGGGGAGGTGACAAGCAAGCGATGGGCTGTGACCTATACGTGTGTGTGTGGGTGTGTGTGCCCACGTGCCGTGTGCATCCCCCTTCTGGCCCAGCAGGGCCCATCTGTCAAGACCAATGGTCTCCAGCAAGACTCCCGCGGGGGCTTGCCGTGCTCTTCACACCTCATTCAGAAGCACCACCCTCCTTGCTCAGCCAGGTCGGCTAAGGGTTGGCAATTACCCTTCAGGGTCACTTGGAGGCATGTCAGTTGTCCTTATTCACTTGGAGGAAATTCCAGGACTTGTACAGAATCATCTCAGGCACCTGGGTACAAGTGGTAGTTGTCAGTCACTTTATCCCCACGTACCAAGAGGAGTGCCACCAGCTGCCTTGTCTAGGGTTGGCAGAAAGGACAGATCACCCTGTTCCAGCTTGTATGGTGTTGTGTCTGTGCGGAGGAGGCTGAGGCGGGGGGCAGGGGGGAGAGAGAACGAGAAGAGAAGGCTCCGCTCTTCAGCCAGTGAGGGCTTTTTAAGGTTAGGCTGGCATGCCTAGGCACCAAGTTTGCAGAACTGTGGATGGGGTCAGTGGCTCTGAAGACAAGGATCCTCCTGATCTGGCAGCAGCACCTTACCCAGTTCAGGGTGACAGCAAATGCCACTTGGCATTCACTGTGTGCCACAATCATCACTGTATGTAATCCAGATAAAAATCCTTGAGGAAGGCAGTTATCCCCATTTTACAGATGAACAAACTGAGGCACAGAAAGTTTACATAACTTACCCAAAATTACATAGCCAGACCATATAGCAGGTGGCAGAGCTCCACTGTCCAAGCATAGGTCCTGCCTGAAAGCTCATCTGGTTAACTTCTTGCTACAAAATATCCAAGCAGTAATTGTGAAATGGATTCTAAGCTCATAAAATAAGGCAAGGTGTGTATAGAATAAAGGATTTAACATCACAACTATGTTTGAATCTTGTCTCCTGCCAGAGGAAGCTTATCTCCATGGCCTGTATACACAGCCTCCTGGCACTCAGAACCCAGTGGGCTGGCCCAGTGAAGTGCCCTAGTGGGAGGTCAGGGGGCCTTGGACAGGCTGGTACTTGATTGAATGTCATTGCTCTCAAGGTCAGGGTCAGGTGCACCCTTGGTGACTTCTTTTCATTTGTTGGGGACCTCCCATGCTGCTTCCCTCCAGCCCTGGGGTTGGTGACTGTCGCCCCTGCGCTGGTCCTGGAAGGCTGGACTCTTCCACTGGTTCCCTTAACCCCCGTGGCTCTGCCCATTTGGTAAGCAGTCCCCTTTGTAAATAATCCTCCTGGAATTTCCCTGATTCGCGGAAGCCATCTGTTTTCCCACGGGCCCCTGAGTGGTGTGACAGCGTCATCAATAATGCGGAACTGGAAGCACCTGAAATGTGGGAGAGCAGGGGTGGGGGGCGGGGAAGGCTGGCTGACCAGGGGCCACTGCTCGGCCGCTGGGCGGGAGCGGAGAGGTCAGGATGTTGCGGGAGTGGAGGAGGGAACGCCAAGGGCAGGACGCTTGAGGAAGAACAGAAACCTGGAGACGGAATTGCGCAACCTGCACTGGTCACGACCTCGGACAAGCTTCCTGCAGGCAGCGAACCGCAACCTGGGGGCCTTGAGGCCAGCACGGAGGAAACAGTCGAGGTCGGAAAGAGTGAATCCATAAACGACGGAATGAATGTCCAGGCCCCGCACTGTCTTCTCTTCCTTCCCACGGGGGCCTAGGCGGACCCCAGGAAGAGAGGAGAATGCGATTTAGGCCTCACACCAGGACGAGGGGGGTGTGTGTGTGTGTGAGAGAGAGACAGATGAGTGTGTGGGGTGTGTGATCTAGTGTGGTGTAGGGTGATATGTGTGCGTCTGCCTGTCAAGGCAAGGTACGGCGTGGACCCCCAGACCTAGGCTGAAGCCCCGCCCACCTTGGGGCCCCGCCCACAATAACCCCGCCCACCACGGCCCACACCCTCCTGGAGGCCCCGCCCACCCGAGGCGGAGGCGGTGGCGCAGCGAGCCCCTGAGGCTCCGGGAACGCACCTGGCACCGCGGCCGGCCGCGGGGCGGGCGTCTGCTCTGCCAGGTTCCAGCCCTGGGCACTGTAGGTCCCCTCGCCCTGGCCCTGCACGAGTGACGAACCCTCTCTGGGCTTCAAACGACTCCGGCCTCATGAGATGCCCGCAGGGATGAGCCGAGGCGGTGTATATAGCGCTGGCCGCGTCCTGGGTAGGGGCGCCCCTCCGCTAACGACGCCCCCCCGCCCCCGCCCGCGCCGGGGTGGTGACCCAGCACCTCGGCCCAGTGGCAGCAACAGGGGCCTGTGTGGGCATGGGCACAGTCCCCCAGCTGTCCCCGCGCTGAGGTTCGGCGGCCTTCAGCTGCGGGGTCTGCCGTGCGCTCCCGCTCCCGGGATGGAGGCGGCGCTGGGGCGCGCGGTGAGCGCCACGCGGTGCTGGGCGGCGGGGGACCCCGTGGCGGACACACCCCCGCAGGGCCGCATCCAGCAGAGCGAAACGGAGAAACAGACCGCTGGCTGCCTTCCTATCAAGTTCTTTTCTAACCTTGATCACCGGAAATATTACTATTCTGATGCCCCAGAGGAGCGAACGGAACCACGATTGGTTCGCAGCCAAGGTTTGTGGAAACCGGTTTCCCCGGGAACCGCGGGGGCGGAACACGAGCCT